>JAPSGF010000101.1:677007-968153 GCA_035772895.1 Perdix hodgsoniae | reverse complement strand
AGATGTATTACCAATTTTGTTCTTAAATCCCATCGCCTGGACTCAGTGCATTTTTCCCTACATGTTTGTAATATATTTCTGGCCTTTTATTTAATCTTCAGACTCTCAAATGAGCATAGAAATTATATACATGCCAACACTCTGACCTGGCAGAGATCATTGTTGCTGCTAAAATGCCTGAATTGTCATTAGCGACCTCGCTCAGGTGCCAGCAGTCACATTGCATCAGTCTGTTCTCCATTATTGCCCAGACAATAGGAGTTGCTTCCGGGTCTGTGTCACTGTCTCTCAACATACTTACCATATTTCTAGGTGAAGGGGTTATGAGATTGCTTTGACAAATTGCCTAAGCCACTCTTCTGTCATTGTCTGTATGTGTTCTGCTCAGGTCACTTGGTGCTGCAACCCCATGTGCATAAAATCTAGGCCATATCATTTTATGCTGTTTTGTCTTATTGGCTGTCTGACACGGCTTGTGTCTGTCTCCTTTAGGTCACCTTGTTTCAAAAATGACCTGACAGTTTTAGAAGACTTTCAGAGATGGGAAAATTAAGATAAGGGGTGCTGGCTAATTTGAAAGCAGGGAGAAGTGGAAAAATGATTTTTGGTTGAGAATGGAGAATGTAACATTGTGTTAGTGATGCTGAATAACATGGGTGGGGAAGCTTTCATTTCTGCTGGTCTGTACCAGGAGAACTGGGATAGGAAGATCAAACAACTGTTCAGTATAATCCTATTTTAGTAGTGGCTTTGTAAACAAGTTGATAATGTGAGATCAAGCTCAATAAGAATCAAGAGAAAGAATTTGTCAAAAAAAATCCAGCTAGTTTCATTCTGCAAAATCGTGCTTTCCTGGGGCAACAACGAGGTATGTGGATAATTAAATTTTCATTAGCAGTGGGACGTTCGCAGAGCTTGGGCTTGCATTGCTAAATTTTCTAAGTGGGAAAGAATTAATGTGATCCCGTAAGGCCATCTTGTTGGTGTGTCAGTCAATGACACTTCGGTTCCTCGAGAAAGAAATTCCTTTTCTTTCCAAACTCTCCTGCAGTTCTTCTAGCTGAGCAGCCACCTGCCCTAGCTGCCCCTTTGGCTGTCTCTGTTGCTTGCTATGAGAAGTTGTGTACATCTTATAGGTGCTTCTGTAGCAGTAGTCACCTCTCCCGTGTTCTGTAATACTCTGGACCAGGTACTTGCTTAAATAACGTGGGGTAGTTTTCAGGCAGCCTTGGCTGCACATTCCCCTGTTGTCTTCACTGATGACACTGGTGATAGACGAGAGTGGTCAGAGAAGGCTGGAGCTGTGTAGGTCATTCCACAGGAGCCACTTCTCTGTTTAGCTTCGACAGGGTAGTTATTAAGAGAATGACTTCCACACTAGATTTTCCTTTGTCATTTGTGTACATCTTTTATGCTTCTCTATATCCCCTGATGGTGTCTTATATAAATATGTAAGGAGTTACTAAAAAAAAACCAAAAAAAAACAGTAGTGTTCTCTCTCAGTGCTTTCTCTTCAGGGAGTTCTTACTTTTTTAAAAAGAAGGAAATAGATATTCACACCATTTTCTTTTGGATTGCTTCAACGTGTCTTAGTTCTACAGTCACTTAGTATGGCACTGTTAATTAATCTCCCTGTGTATCTTTTATGTACAATCATAACTAATGATTAACACGAACACATTCTGGACCACTTGAAATGTTCTGCTGTTCCTTGCTGTACCCTCCTGGACTTATCCAATAGCTCTTGCAGTTGAATCAAGGTGTTTTCTGCTTAACCATTGGGCTCTGTGGGCAGATGGGGATGGCCCATGTGAGACCCTTGATAGACTGCTGTATAATACTAGACATTTGACATTCATTTATGTCAAATGATCATGAATGCATGAGACATAGTGAGCTTATGTGCTTTCTGGGTCTATTAATTTGTTTATTTATTTTAATTATTATTGTTTTAAATAATAGCTAGCCTCTGTCCTTGGCAAAATCCAAGCGTAAGCTGAGATGGTTTTAGCCACAACAACATGCCGGGCTATTCTTGCAAATGTACAACAGCTTTTCTATTTCTCCAGTTAACTATCTAGCTTCTGGCTTAAAACAGCTGAACAGGAGGTATGCACCCTTGAACTGAAGAGTCCAAGGCATGAATGCTCACCTTGTAAGTGGCTGTTAACAGAATGCTGCAATGTGATGGTTAATGAGCAGAGGCAGCTCCGCTTCTTCTGCAGCCCTTCTGTCCTTCTGATGGGGAGACACAGCAAGTGTGTGTTAATTCCTAACTGCTTTAGTTAAATGGGATGGAGCCTGCCTGTCAGAGATCACTAGCACCTAACATATGGATTTGGGAAGTGTTAACCTCACATTTTGTTGGGGTTATGTGTGGACTTGAATTGCTCATTAAAAAGCAGTGAAATTATCCACGTTTTCCTTTTTCCAGATAATATGATCAGAGGTGATGCTTTGTCACAGAATATTTAGGACTTTGCAGATGTGCATTAATTATAGTAATTGGGCTGTAAAGAAGCTGTAGGAGCAGGTTGTGTGTTGAGGTTGTAGCTGTCGCTCCTTACATTCAGTAATAAAATCTTTATAACTTAAACAGCTGATGAGCTGTCGTGTTTCACGTTTTGTGTTTAATCTGTTCTTGATCTTTCATATTTAAAACATTCAGTGCTGCTCATTTCATAATTTAAAATGAATATTTTACGTACTGTTTGTGTGTGCAAGTAAACGCTTCTTGAATTGACACTCTTCCTCTCTTCTGAAGAAAAAGCAGGTAGTCTGTCTGGAACCTTAAAATGATCTATAACGTCACAGCATTGAAGTGTTTGGAAGTTAGGAATGCATTTGTCTTTCCTGCCCTCCAGGCAGAGCACGTTAAAGATGAGCAGCTTGGATATAGAGGAGAGTGCAGAAAGGAAATTGGTCAGAAGCGAGGAGGTATGAAACTTGATCTGATCCCCTAGAGGCCACAGAGATTGATGCTCTGTTGTGGATTGCCTGGTTGTCACAAAACTGGGTCTCAAATCAAAATCTTCTGATTCCTGATCGTTGCTCCAGTGTGCTGCCTTACAGTATGGTTACAGTGTATTCTGAAAACTGAGTGGAGATTGTCTTGGTCTTTTGCAGGTTGCTGCTGGAGCTGCTGGAGCTTCTCTTTGACAAATTCAATGCTGTGGCTGCTGCACACTCCATAGTCCTTGGACATCTGCAGCAAACGGTGGCCTCTCCTTGCAGCCAGTATGATGGTGATATCAAGCTCTACGACATGGTTGATGTGTGGGTGAAGATCCAAGATGTTTTGCAGGTAGGAGTCCTACAGATGGGTACAGTTTCAGCTTGTAGCAGCTCTTTAAACTAGAATGTCACATAAAACTGTTCTATTATGCTCAAAGGACAGCCTCACTGGGAGTTGTCTTGACTTTTGGTGAATGGACACATTTCTAGCAGACATCTAGATCCCAAAGAGCTTAAACAGTGGGAGAAGTTGATTCCTTTTGTCTACTGAGTGATTTAGCAGAAGCTTTCAAAGAGTGACACTTTTGTTCCACGTTTCCATGTCATGCCTGCCTTATAAAGTGTCACTGCTCTAATCGCTTGTCTTCTCTTGTCATTATGCCTTGGATGTAGTCAGCTGAGACAGTAGCTGCCAGCATGTTTTCAGGGAAGCCTTATTTGATTCATATTCTAAACCATAGCGTGCTAAAGCTGAACCTTGCTTAGACTTTATTTTGGGACCACGCCTATCACCGTAGCATCTGAGCAGCAGAGCTGTCTGTCACACAGACATTGTTCATCACATCATTCTTGATGTGCGGTTAACACATGCTCAGTAGATTTTTCTTTTTTTTTTCCTCCCCCACTTTTTAAATTTTGAATTGTCTTCACGTATAGGAGTGTACAACTCACCCATTGTTTGCTAGAGGAGGTCAAAGAAATTAACCAGGCATTGTTTACAAGGCTTATGTTGGTCACTTCACCTCTGTCCAGTTCCTAAAAAAAAAATAAAAAAATAAAAAAAAATATTGTCTCCAACACTTAATGCACATTTTCATTGTAGGACACAGGTCTATTCCTGTTTCTCTAAAGACTTACTTGACTATGTGTGTGGGAACTGCTGAGTAATGGCCTGAACCACTGATTGAGCACCTGGGGGAAGGACCCCTTCAGCCCTGGGAGCACAGCTGAAGGCAATTCACCTGTGCAACTGGAAGGGGTGGAGCCTGGCTGCACCTCTCTTAGACCTCATTTAAGGGCTGACTGCCACTGGGGAAGGTTCTCTTTCTGGAGATTCCTCCTTGGTGATGCTTTCCCCTGCAAACCTAGAATCTCTGATATGGGTGAGCAATCTTCCCTTCCTTTATAGCACCATTCTGTTGTGCCAGTCCTTCTGTCATCACACCTTTGTTGTAATGTCTTTCCCATTGCATTGATCTAATTGCTATGCTATGGAATGATGCACATAGGATATTTTTGCTTACAGAAATATAGCCAGCTGCATGTATGCTATGAATTTAGGCACTTCTTGGACTCTTTGATCATACCCGCTGTCGTCTTATCCACTTACGTGCCTTTGTAAAGGATTTTCACCTTCCTTCAGTATTGTTGGAAAAATTTGGGAATGTTCAGACAGAGGTTAATGATAGATATATATATATTTTTTTTAAACAAAAGAGTGTCATAAAGTTGAAGCTGTCTGGCTCCATCAAAGCAAAGAATTAGGCTTCAGGACATAAAGAAGGGGTTTGGCAGTGAGTATCTCCAGCAATCTTATTGTCGTTCACAAGGTCGAGAAATCCTTTAAGAGCTTTGAGTTCTGTAAACTTTGCTGTAGCAGGACAAGACCTGGGACTAAAAATCATCCAAGATTTTATCTTCAGTGAAGCAGAATGACAAGCTGGTAATACCCTCTTATCAGAGAGGGCTTGTGATGGTTTCATTCCTCATGAGTGGTTAAGTCAGGACTGAGTTATGCTGGCTATTACAAAATAACATTGACTTTTATGTAGAAACATATGTAGGTGTGCACATACAGAGAGTCAGCTTTCTTTATTAGGGAGAAAATATGTAACAAAGCTTTCTACAAAGAAAAAGATGCCAAGGAATATGCAGCAGCCCAACTGTAAAGGTCTCGTTGCTATAGGTGTGACAGCACAAATGTCAGAAGGTGCCTGAAAGGCTTCTGCAGGAGCCACAGATAGCTTTGCTAATGCAGAAAAGCTGCACTTAAAACTCCATAATCTCTTGCAGTTTTAGGGTAAGAGATGAGCACTGAATGACTTGGTAAGGGGGAAAATCTGTTTCTCTAATCAGTACCTTGTGGGTTGTTGTTGGGGTGTGTGTGTGTGTGTGTTTATAGGAATGGAATTTTTTACCTTACAATTTAAAAAAAAAAAAAAACTGAGCCCAAGACAAAGCTATTTCCTTGCTGTGTTTCCAATTAGGGGTAATTTTGTGAGGGGAGACCCTACGTTTGTGGCAAGGAGGAGCAGAAAACTCGTGTAGAACTACTCATTTTAAATGCTGTTGGGGGAAGGTGAAAACGTGGAGGAAGTAGGTTAGTGGTAGGGTGCATTGGGGAAACGATGCAATTCCTGTAGATCATAATGAATGAAACACATTCATAGTGCTGGAACGGTACTACGTGGCTCTGTAATTCACACAGATAATCTCTTCCACGCGCACATTGTGCATCTCTGCATGTGAAATATGTTACAGCAAGGTTATCTCTTTATTGCTCTGTACCAAAGTCATAATGTGCGCTCACAGTGGGCTGGAAATTGTCCTTCCTTTTTTTGGTTTAGCTGGATTTCTGAGTGCTGCCTAATAACAGCACAAATCACTGTGGTATAATATTAGCGAGATGGTTCAAAATCATGCAGTGTTCAGATACTGAGCATGTGGATATATTTTTGACCTTCTCTGCAAATAATAGAGGAATAATACTGAAGTCATCCAGAGAAAGACAGAATGACCTTTTAGAGCTAGCTGCCAGAAGATAAACAAACAGAAAAATCAGTTTGTCAAAATATTAGAGTAGCCTTGTTTGGTAAAACATAGCTCGAAGTTATTTGTACCAGAGCCAGCCTTGCCTGTAGTTGTATTGCTGTACCAACAAGAGAGAAGTGTGGAATTTGTTGCTGTTTTAATGTGGTATTTTATGTATGGAGTTAACTCTTACATGTGGAAATGGGTGGGATTATAGAATGATAGAATGGCCTGGGTTGAAAAGGACCGTAGTGATCATCCAGTTTCAACCTTTTGCTATGTGCAGGGCCGCCAGCCACCAGACCAGGCTGCCCAGAGCCACATCCAGCCTGGCCTTGAATGCCTCCAGGGATGGGGCATCCACAGCCTCCTTGGGCAACCTGTTCCAGTGCATCACCACCCTCTGTGTGAAAAACTTCCTCCTAAAAATATCCTCTGAGGAGTATAATTGTTGTAGAATTGAGTACTTAGTTGGAGAGAGAGCTGTGAGCTGGTAGAACATCCTCATCATTGGTACTGGTGTGAGTAGTTCTTCCAAGGCTGCACAGTGAAGGAATTCTGAGTGTTCTGCCACAGTGCAGTGTGTGTATTTGGTATCCTCCCATCCCAAATTATGAAGTGTTGGGTTGCATGAGAGGCACAGTGGTACACCTAAGTCACTCTGGAAGTAATGCCTCTTATTTATTTCCACAGAAAGTAAAATGGATGCAAATAGCTCTGTAATACTGTTTGAAAGAGCAAATCTTCAGCTGCAAAACACTGTCTTACAACGAAGTCACCACTATTAGTTGTATATTTTCACCAGTGATGAACAAGAACATGCATGCCACCAGTGGAGGTGACCCACAGTCACCACTGCTCTAATTTACCACCTATTGCCTCACTGAGCAGCATCCAGTCTTTGTTCTCCATGTCAGACATGATTTTGTCAGACTGCCTTCCTGCTGCCAACACAGCAAGAGAATGTACTGGAAATATTGGTGGGAAGATTCAACCTCTACTTGCATACCACCAACATCCACCTGTGATGTTGTGGGCCAACATAATAAAATGAGAGGTGTTACTTTTGGAGCAGCCCTTGTACATCCTTGAGCTAAAGGCAGGTATTCCTTCTGTCCTGTTGTGTTAGAGTCAGGGGGCTGACAGAGAACGTGCTACAGCAGCAACTAGTACTTGGTGTGCTGTTTTTTTCTTGCTGTTATCCGTTGTAGAGAACACTTAACAGCTCATTCACCTTTTTATTTTTTGGCACTGTCTTTTGATACCAAGATGAGAGAGCAGCATCTGTCCCTGCTGAATAATACCAGCGTTCATTCAGCTTCTTCAGAAATGTCACCTTCCTGGTGACAGGGTGATCATCCTGTCAGCTTTTGTATGACTACAGTACCCTGCTGCTGGAGAAAAATGCCCACAAAACGTGACATCTCCATGCATCCTCAGTATCCTGTTATTAGCTTATACCAGTGCTGTTTGCCTCCAAGGAAGAGATCTTTTCTTTTGTAGTAGTGGCGTTTGTAGTTGACAGTTCTCAGCCTTTCGAAGGAGGTGGCCAATCTCTGATTTCTCTCTGCTGTAGAAGAGAAGCAAATTCACATTGGTGCTGTGGGATGCATGTCACATCTTTGCAGCACCAGGAGGACAGAACGCAAACATTCAGGCTTCTGCTGTCCCTGTTTTGTGGTCTTCTGTTTGATGCTGTCAGGTGTTTTCCAAACACAGCATTATTTAGCAGCCTAAGCATTGCTGAAACAGTAAGAAAATTGTGACAGGAAAGGCTGAAGCCTGTCTTCTGCCAACATGTTGCTGTTCTGTTACTGCAGAGTTGGAAGTACCAGAAACTCTTGAATGATGCACCCATTTCCTTTACATATTATGCTCCTGTGCCTGGAAGGTGCGTGGCATTTTCCTCCCTGTAAAGGGAAACAACACATTTCCATGGTTCGATCAGGGAGATGAAGCAGTTGTGCAGCTAAATCTGGTGGCCAGCAATGTGATGTGATGAAAAGCTGGGCTTCACTTGTAGATGCCACGCCATGGTTTTGAGAGAATAGTGCTGCATGGGGATACATTAACAGCAAAAGATATTGCTCCTTTAAGCAGGGTAAGGCAGTGAGGTTCATCAGTCACTTGATTTACCTCATTGCATCCTCCTGGAAGAGGAGGTTCAGCTTTATGGCAGGCCATTGCTTTGCTGCAATGCCATTTCTTTTACCTCCACATCTGAGGATGCTTCTCTTCCTCTGGTGGTGCTGCTCGTCTTCCTAGCAGGTATCTAATTTGAGGGAGTTGGATCATCGGATGTTTTCTGCTGGCTGCATGTTCCGCTTGCTCAGGTCCCTGAACTATGTCAGTGTTGGCACAGGGGAGGAGAGAGAAGCAAAGAAGGGAAGCAAAGGGTTGATCCTGGCATCTGCATCTTTCCCTCAGCCAAAGCTGCAGTGTGGAGCAGCACCTCAGAGCACTCACGCAAAAACTGGTGGCTTATTGCTCAACCTGGGTGGATCAGCACAGTGCTGGCAGCAGTGTAAAAAGCTTACTGAAATGGATGGTGATGCTAAAAGCAGGAATTCAGGACTGATAGCCTATCGTGAACCCTGAATCTCTGCTGTAGTGATTTCATTCAGTTAAGAAGTGTGTGCTCTGGAATAAGAAATCAAATCTCTCTTTGCTGAAGCTTTGCATTTAAAGGATGATTTAACTATTTATGGCACGGTTAATACTGATAAAGTAAGACTCTTGTATGAGAAGTGTTAGTATCGATATGTCATAAATACTAGTTGAAATGTCAGATCTATATATGAAATAGCCATCACATCTGGGAAGTTCACCAGGTAATATCTTGGGCATACAGTAGAATTAATTTTCAGAATGTTGTCTTGGGGAAACTAATGGCTTCATGGTCGTCCTCGAAATAATATGCCTGACAGTTTTTCTGGTTCCCTTTAAATGGTCTTAAATGTGTGGAACTGATGCCCTCGGACTCCTGCCTGGTTTGTCTCATTAATGCTCGTCTCTCATTTAGCTGAGAGGATGATGGCTGTGAAAGTGATTTTTGTGCAGCTTTTGAAAAATACCGTTTCAATCTCGGGTGCACAAAGGAGGGAGGGAGAGCATTATGCTCTCCAGGATGCTGATATTGAAAATTGGAATTTAAATAATTACAGAGCAGGCAACTTGGCATGTCTTTTTTTTTTTTTTTCCCATCTCTTATTGGAAGTGAACTCATAGCATGCATTATTTAGTAAGAAATCTAGCACAGTGAGTGTTACATGACTTTTTTTTTCCCCCTGTTAATATTTGCTAGGAGCATGAAAAAACTTTCAGTGAAAATGTATGGGCCAGGACGTAAGCCATCTGTTTGAATCCAAGAAGGGACAAGATAACATCGCAGATAGGTGGTTCCTTAAACTTTGGTCACACTAAGTATGCTTTAGGAGGATATGAGATGTCTTTTGAGCTAAAGCATTTGACAGACTTGTTCCAACTTAACTAACGATTCAAGTCATCTCCTTATGCTTTCAAACAGGAAGTAATTGGGTGCTTCAGCTCCCCGGGAGATGTGCTGTGAATTCAGGATGGCTAAAATTGCCCAGGTGAAGGTGACAAAATTGTCAGGTGCAAAGTGTCACAGCGTAGGGTGTATTATGCAATTGGAAGGGCAAAGAACGAGGTAGCAATGGCACACTTTGCTGTCAGAAGCAAAGAATGTGACGCGGAAATGCACATCGATCTGTTTTCCTTTTCACTGAATGATTCTTGCTGAACTGTGTTTAAAACTGACTAGAATGGCTTTGGTAACAGATACCTGGAAGAGGTCCAGAGCTGAACTATGAATGCTGGGTTATTGTTTTTTCCCAGAAATGGTCCCCGTTAATTGAACTGTGCTATATTAACATGGTGACACAGCAGAAATAGGTGTGAATAATTCTGTGCTCCAGCTTTTATTTCAGCAGTCATACGTATCCCAGAGCTGTTGATCCAATTTATTTGATAAACACTAACGTTTACTTTAAAGTTCAAAGAGATAAAGACCTGCATAAGAATGAGATACTTGAACAGTGTACAAACACTTGTGCATTTTATTGCGGAAGGGGTCACCGAGCTTATGGTTTGGGAGATTTAAAAAGATGAACTCATGTAATGAAATGCTCTCTGGTATGTGAGCAAGGGAAAAAATAACCCTCTTCTGGTCACACCGTCGAGTCTCAAGCTGCAGTGAACTTGAGGGGCTCTTCAGTTTGGGTGGATTTCCCTTCTCATAATAGAGCGTGGCTATGAAGTTATAAAGTCTTGGCAGGAATTCATGAATATTTAAGTAACTAAATGCACATAAGTTAATTACAAGCACATACATATTTTTTTCCCCCCTTAAAGACTGTATTTTACAGGAGAAGAAAGGCGCAAAACTTCTTGATAAGAGCCCCATCAGTAAATGGTTTTAGAAGACTGTTTTATGTGGTTGTTAAAGCAGAAATTAGTTCTGCTGGGTTGTAAGAAAGTGTGCTCTGAGGACAAGGGGAAATGTTTCATACTAAAAGAAGGAAGATTTAGATGGCTTATAAGGAAGAAGTTCTTTAAGGTAAGGGTAGTGAGGCACTGCACAGTTTGCCCAGAGAAATGGTGGCTGCCCCATCCCTGAACATGCTCAAGGACAGGTTGGTGAGGCTCTAAGCATCTGGTCCAGCTGTAGGTGTCCCTGTTCATTGCAGGGTAATTGGAGTAGATGGCCTTTAATGGTCCCTTCCAATTCAAACAATTCTATGAAAAGATCAGGAATACAGAATGAGGGAGAGTAGCATTGTTTCCTACTTTGATTTTTGGCAGTTTGAATGGAAACTGCATTTTGAATCCTTGTCCACTATCAAATGCTCTCTAATGTGTACAATTTGACAGCACAGAAACCTTTTTCTTTTTAGCTTTATTCCATTGTTGTCTCTTAAGTCTTTCTTTAGCAGGTTAGAAGTTCTCAGAAGATGAATATGAAGGTTGTTGAGTGACCACCACACCTGATGTGAAGGCTGTGATTCAAATTGCCAGTAACAATATGGGTATTTTATAGAAAAAAGGAACAAAATTCCCAGCCCGTAAATTACTCCTTAGCTTTCATGTTCTACAGCTGTTAATTTATGGGATGATATAGAAGAAATAAAAGATACAGAAGAAACCTGGGGAAGAGAAGGCTGTGGGGTGACCTCATTGCAGCCTTCCAGTTCCTAAAGGGGGAGCCTATAAACAGGAGGGGAGCCAACTCTTTGAAAGGGTAGGTAATAGCAGGACAATAGGAAATGGTCTGAAGTTGAAGGAGGGAAGACTTAGTTTGGATATCAGGGCGAAGCTCCTCACAGGATGGTGAAGTGTTGGAACAGCTGCCCAGAGAGGCTGTGGATGCCCCGTCCATCCCTGGAGGTGTTCAAGGCCAGGTTGGTTGGGGGTCCTGGGCAGCCTGGTCTGGTATGAAATGTGGAGGTTGGCAGCCCTGCCTGTGGCAGAGATTTGGAGCTTGATGATCCTTGAGGTCCCTTCCAACCCATTCAATGATCCTCTTATATAGAAGAAATAGTAACGAGGCTGTAAATACACACGGTGTCTTTGGTTGTAACCATGTCCCTAGGTTCTCAAACAGTTTTGTTAGGCCTGATGTGCTTTTTTTTTCCAGTTACTATCAATGTCTGCTGCACTGTATTTCTGCTGTCAGCTAGAATTAGGAGAGACTACAAGTAATTCATCAGCATTTGTAGACATGTTTTATAGGACCATAAAACCACGCTACTTTTGATGTGCTGACGTTATTCACACTTGGTCCCTGTGTGACTAGCTTTAAAGGCAGTGAGACATACTCTTACTAGCATCATAAAAATGCTGTGAACGGGAAAAGGCCAAATGCTCATCATGTCCTCTCTGCAAGACGTCTAATCTGACAGCAGTGCATGAGGGATTCATGCAGGCAAATTCCTGTTAATGTTACAGACTAGCTGAGATCCTAGGGAAATGTTTGGAAACTGTTGTGCTTAAAAGCCTTTCCACTCCTGCACTGTGCACTTGTTGTGTTTAACATGCATGACATTTACAAAATGCTAAGGTACAATCTTTTTTTTTTTTTTCCTGAAGTTTACCAGCTCCTGCTATTTCTTTCCTGATATGAAATCTCGACTTTATTTTTCTGGAGGCCTGTGTGATTCGCTTCACTAATTTGGTGACATAGGAAGCTGTGGAATTCTCTTAGGTAAAGTTTTCTTAAGTTCCTCTTTCAGTTAACTTTTCTTTGTTTTTTTGCTCACAGATAGGAGTGTTTGCAGGTGAGCCCTTAGCAACTGAGTCTTAAGACTGAGAGTGAAGTGAGTGAAGATGCTCAGTCCTCCTCAGTTGGAAATAGACACGCTGACATACATCATATTCAGAAAAGGGCTGCAAGAATATTTCTTTTTTCTCTTTTGTTCTGCACACCCGTTGCTGCTTCATGCACACATGTGCACGCCTTTCTTCTACCTCTCCCCAGATCTTTTCTCCTTCTTTCACCAGTATCACACTCCTTCTCAGCTTTGCTTCAGGTCTCAAGCCAGAATCACAGAATGGTTTGTGTTGGAAGGGACCTTGCAGATCACCTAGTTCCAACTCCCCTGCTATAGGCAGGGACATCTCCCTCTAGACCAGTTTGTTCACAGCCTCATACAGTCTGGCCTTGACTGCTTCCAGGGAGGGGGTAACCTTGCTGGGCAGAAAAGAAAGTCCAGCATTTATGGGAATGCATATGCAAAGACCTAACACTATGGCTAGGAAGACAACAGCTTCTTTTCATTTGTGAAGGCAGCTGTGAGTCTGTGCGTATACACTTGGGAAAGGTGTTGATGCTGCAGCTCCAGGCACGTATGCACCACTTTGAAATGTGCTGTGGATCGCTAGTAGTACGCATAAAATGTTTTAGGAGCATCTATTTCACAGCATGCTTCTCATCATCAAAGTGACTTAAGACATCTGATCTCACCAGGGTGATGCCATTCTGTTTTGCACATGGGGAAGCCAGTGTTTGAATGAGGGGGGAAAATATAAATTGAAAGGTTTGGAAATACTTATTAGTTTTGGTGTGCATTTTGATACTGTGGAAGGAGAGAGTCTATTGTGTGAGCTTTTTGGTTGGTTTTATTAAGAGCTTTTGAGCTTGTTTCTCTTGACATTGTGGATGTTCTGCACTGCTGAGAATCAGGACGTGAATATGCATAATGCCCAACACTTAAAATTTGGTGTTTCAATTAATGCTTTGATGACAATCCACAGGCTTCAATATTCTGCTTGTTTTGTGCTTTCTTTCATGGTCTTGCTGACCAGCTGCCTTTTCAAGTGGCTTTATTTAGCAAGTCTGCAAAGTAGTTCTCAGTGATTGTGAGTAATATGTCACTGGGTTTACATATGCATTCTTTTTTCAATGGATAGTGTGAACTCTGGTTATGGAAACTGAAGACTTGAGTCTGAAATGGGTGGAGTGTGGGTACGTACATGAGAGGGAATCATGGTGAGAAAGTATTAAAACACAGAACCAACCTTTTCATTTTCTTATAATTAGTTCACATACATTCTTTGGCTTGAGTAACTTCTGCTGTACCAGGTTTATACCATCTTTTATCCCAAGTGCTCAGAGAACGTAGTCTCTGCTTCTGCATATATTGTGTAACTGTGTATGTACAAACCAGGAGCAAGTGGCTGATGATTCACCAGTGATTTCTGGACTAACAGAGTCTGAAGAGCTCAAAGCCTGCGTGCTTTGCTGGGGATGACGAACTCCCAACTTGCACAGAGAACAAACAACTCTCCTCCACCTCCAAATCCTTCTGTTGCTCTCCTCAGAGTTCTGATAATGGCAGCTGCTGACATCTAACCATGAGTTTAAAAAAAAAAAACAAAACAAAAACCAAACAACTCAAGATTGATTGGAACAAATCAGCATGGGAGATGCTGATGTGACACAGGGTCTGAGATGGGCTGATATGTATTGATATGTATTTCTCTGTTATAAACATTTCTGATTTTTTTAGTGAATTGGACAGGGAGGCTATTTTAGAACTATGAACTAAAACCGAAATTTAATATTGCTTCATGTAGTTAACAATCTGCTGTTATTTCTTTTTGGTTTTACATGCTTGTAGATTCTTTGCAGGTGATGAGTTTGCAAATCTGTAGATCCAGTTTTAAGTCTTGGTACTGAAATCCATTGTGCCTGCTGACTGGACTCATGTGATTGGTGACACCAGAAAGCAAGTTTAAAAGGTGAAGTGTGCAGTTCCTTTTGCCTTACAAGACAGCATACCAATTTGCATAGTAATTTAATGAGTATTCCTCTAGCCATACAGTGTGCCAGTCTCTGTATTTTGATTGGCCAAGAGCTAGCAGCAGCTAATGAAAGTTCATGGCGGGGATTTACATAAATTCTGAAAATTCTGGAAATCCCTCTTCCCTGTCAGGCTGTACTTTGTGGAACTCCCAACCCATATTTCTTCAGCAAACACAGCCACCAAAACAGGGTTTGCAGAGGTGAGGAGAAAATGAGCTTAATGGTAACAGAAAAGCCCATATCTTGAACTTGTGGAAGTAGGAAAAAATAATGGTTTTAAACAGAGACAGGGAAAGTTTAGGTTAGATGTTAGGAGGAAGTTTTTCACACAGAGGGTGGTGGCACAGTCTGGAACAGGTTGCCCAAGGAGGCTGTGGATGCCCCATCCCTGGAGGCATTCAAGCCAGGCTGGATGTGGCTCTGGGCAGCCTGGTCTGGTGGCTGGTGACCCTGCACACAGCAGGGGGTTGAAACTGGATGATCACTGTGGTCATTTTCAACCCAGGCCGTTTTATGGTTCTGTGACCTCACACAACAAATACAAGTGGTAGTAGCTCTCTGTAGGGCTTGTTGGTTATCTGTTGGCAAACCCTGTATTTTGCTCTTCTGTTTTCTTTGAATATGGCCCACATTTATCACAACATAGGCTACATATGCAAAAATAATAGGATTATTAATTCAAAAATCTGCATGTTAATTGTTGTTCTTAAACGTAAAAGACAGTAACCATGTCCATGCTAGGAACCATGGAAACCTATTTTCACCTGAGAAAAGGGGGAGATGAGGGAACTGATTAATTAAATGTGACCTGTATGCAGTCGTTCTACATGTAGAATGTAATTAAATGTCTTGCAGAGCTCTTCGGGTCCTCGTTTGCTGGAGAGAGACTAAGAAATGTGTGATTGTTGGTGTACCCTGAGTGAAGCTGTGAGCTCAAAACTGATTAAAATAATAATAAAATGTGTTGCATTGTTAATTCATTCTTTCCAGTAATAACAGCTGGACTCCCCCTGCTTTACAGTTATAGCATAGACTTGAAAAAACATCAAAGAGCAGTATTAAAAGAAGAGAATGAAAAATACATGTATGCTTAGCTTAGATGCTGTGGTTTGAGTGATGTGGGTCTGGTGCTTTTATTTACTAGAACATTGCTTTTTATTTTTAGTAATACAATACGACTTAGTGTCACTGATCACTTGGTGGTGATGCTGTTATTCACAGTGTTATAGTAACTGAGGAGCCCTGTAAAATTACTCAGAAATAGTTCTGAAACTCTACTCAGGTCATTACTTGTTTTTTCTATAGTTGTTATTGAGCCACCCTATGAATTTCTTTGGATGGGGTTTTCCAAAAGAGCCAAAGGCATGTAGGATCTGACTCCCTTGGTGATCCAGTGGGACTTGGGCAACTAATTGCTTTAGATTCATCTGAAAATCCCACATCTAATTTTGCATTATAATAACGACTAAGAAAAATAACCATTTGTGTGACCTTCTTCTTTCTTATAAAGAAGGCGTGTTGATGGCCAGGTCTCTTGTGTCAAGCCTCCTATCCCAATGACTCATGGCAAGAGATAGAGAGCGGGGAGCTGGTTGTTGTCCTGACCAAGGGCTGACCTACAGCCTTGTGCAGCACCCCAGATGAAAGCAAGAAACAAGACTCACGTCTGCATGGCAGATTCATTTCAACTGCAGAAGAGGTTAATCGTGTCATTAATTTTCTCTCTCAGGCTTAAGCAGTCTGAAGTTCTTGCATGTGACCAGGAGAAAAGCCCAAATCAGTTAGACCTCCCAGCAGGTCAGTAAATCAGAATGGTTCCTTAAGCATAATATCAAAAATCATTCCCTTTTTATTCACAAAGGACAATGAAATAAAACAAGCAGACTTGCTCATGATTAGCTAGGATGCAGTAAAAGGACGATCTCACTTTATTACAGTGATTTGGTGCTATGTTCCCTTGCAGTTTAATCAGTATGTCACATGCCTGGTGCCCTGTTAGAAAAACTGCATTTCCCAACCACGTTACCTGCCAGAGTGATAAATGATGGTGCTTTTGAATTGTTCTCTCATGCTAACCTCTCTTGATAATTTGCTTTAATTCATGGTGATGTCTTTTCTTTAGAGCCTGTCTAGCTCCTAATGGTGGAAAAATTAAGACATTACCAAAAATCTTGGGATGTGGTGACTGTGATGAAGAGTGTTCCTAAAAGTTTTGTGATGTAGCAGTAAAAGTGCTGCTAATCTCTACGGATTCCTTGCATTTGACAAAGCTGACAGTGTCCTTCAGCATGGTACCTGACATGCAGTTCAACTATTGCAGTTCCATCCATGATGAGCAATAGAGCTTGTGTTTCTACTGGTGTGCTGTTATTAAAGCTGCATGGCTTGGAGCTCCTTGGTGTTGTGTACAAGAAGCAGCTGTATGCACACGTGTTTATTATTATTTTCTTTTTATATTTGCAATATTTTCACTCTGAAAATGTCATTTTCCTTCTGTGTTACAAGGCAAATGTAGTTGAGTAACCTGTTGTAAAGGACACTTATTTCCAATAGGAGAGGTGCCATGTCTTTTTATTTTGAGGCATTCATCTCAACACATTTCATGGCTCTTCAGTGCTTAACATCCATGGCTCAGGCAATTAGGAGATACGTTCACAGATGTGCTTCTGATCTTTGCTTTTGCCTTCATGCTTGGAAGAATATTAAGAAATGAGTATTCCAGGGGAATGAGACACTTGTAGCTGCAGTTAAATTGTGAAAATAATTTTAAGTGTGTGGTTAGGCTTTGTTTCTCCTGCTGCTAAGTGGAAAGCTTCGTGTTGCAGTCCAAATTTGAACAGTCTTCTGATTCAGCTTTGTGGGAAGAAGTATTGAAAGAGAGAGGCGCTCTGATGTAATGTTCTTCTGCGGCAGTTTGAAAAGTGTTGTTTCTCATTTTGTTTATCTACTGTTACATTTGTATGCTCTGTACCTTATGATTTTTGTGTGTGCATAGCATTTTCTGAAAAGCTAGCTAGATATTAATCTGAATATTTTGGGGGGGCTTTAGTGTATTCTGTAGTCAAGCATGAGAAGAACAAAAATGATTTCTTCTTTCTTACAGACCACCTAAACATGTGTTGACATTCCCTGCAAAGTCATTTGAATGAAAATCCGAACATCAAATACCCAAATGAAGGAATGCAGGTGCAGATGAGAGTGAGATTATGAGGTTTATCTCCAAGGTCACAAAAAGTGTGTTCTGCCTTTTGAGAAGTGTGTATTGTAATGTTGAGTGGATGGTTGTGCTGTACCTGGCGTTACGTTTTCCCAGCAGTTCAGCCTCCAGTGATCAGCAAGAAGTGCTAGCCTTGTACTTTCTGTTAGCACCTTTTTAATGCCGAGGGTTCAGGTTGAAGGTTTTGTTAAACATTCTTTTCTTTTGCATTTAGTTTTTCTGTGAGCTTTGTAATTAACAATTTCTTTAAAGATGGAGTTCAAGGTTTGCATAATAATTGGTGGTATAGAAGCACAGTCTCTTGCACAAACTGTAATAGTCCTTCATGGTCTGTGTAAGATTATTACATGATCTATTAGGGTTGTGTTCACCTGGATGCATAATATTGTGTTAATGATCGTGAGATTTTTGCTTTGTTCTGAAATGTGGCACAGAATGAGTGTGAATCTCTTCAACTTTGCTCAGGAGCAGCATCCTCAGTACTGTAAGTCAGTGTCTGCTAGAGGGGTAAATGCTGAAAAATAGAGCAGTGCAGCTCGTAGATGCAAACAGGGTGGAGCAGTATTGTTAACTTGAGGGAACTGGATTTTGATTTTTTTTGACTGGGAAGCAGATTAATTTGTAGCTTCTGCAGCCTGAAATAAGGACAAAATGGTAGCTTTAATGAGAAAAAGCAGAGGAACTCAGCTAGCTGCACTTAATGACCACTATAACACCAGCTGCATTTCAGGACACAAGTTCACATCCAGCTTGAGATGAGCAGTTTCAAGTATCAGTTGTTCTTATGTTCAACATAGTCCCAGTTTCAGTACCTAAATAACTCATATCTGCAAACCAATCTGCAGTGAAGACTTTAGGTAGTTACATGTAATTGTGTCTGTGTTGGGCCAGGGAAGAACCAAGGAGCAGGTGGTATTTAAGTGGTAGTTGGTTTTGTTGTTGGTTTTGGTTTTTTGGTTTTTGTTTTAATTTATTTTGATGCTTTTATTCTTAGAATATCTAGTGCTGAATGGCTTAGCAATTTATGTATGGTGCAGTTTGCAAGTCTTCTGACTCCATGCTGAGGTAATTTAGTAGAAGTACAGTTGTAATCCTCCTTCAGTGTAACTTTCCCTAACTCCTCCTGGGAGTGGAGAAACAAACTTTTTGAAGAATGTTGTACAATCTTTGCTGTCGTGTGCTTGAAAGATCTTTTGAAGAGCTCTTCTTCTCCATGTTCCCATTCTTTTCTGAGTTTAACAGGGTCCTCTCACTCCCCCAGCTCTCCTGTTACCTCGCATCTGTGCATTCCACTTGCTAAAATTTTTCTTCTATGTAGTCCAGGCTAAAATAGTGGAAAGCCAAGGTTTCTTGAACGTGTCTAGGGTACTTGAAATGCCTTTATGAGTACAGAATCGAAACTTCTGCAGCGTGGCTTACTTTATGTCACCGTGTCTGAAAAGACTCTGTGTGTTGTTGAAGGAGCTGCAGTGGCCCAGTGAAAATGCTTCAGTTGCATTGATTGTGGTTGCAAAGGCTATTGCTCTTTTAGAGCTTCACAGTGCCAAACTTGGGTATTTTAGGGGGGGAGGGGAAGGTTGAGGGGATTGTGTCTGTTTAGTGCTAAGGAAGGTAAAGTTAAATAAAACCAAACCAAAGCAAAATGACAACAACAAAAAACCCCAACAACCACGAAGCAACAACAAAACAACAGAAGGTAACACATTGGCTAGTCTGTCCAAGGAGGGAAATTGGGCATTTGGGGTGAATATGAACTTTTTTAGATGCTTTAGGCAGTAAATGAGTTCACAGTTGTTGTGTTTTGCTGTACTGAACTTCTTGTGGTTACATAAAAATGGCAGTTGGACTTGGTGATCTTGGAGTTCTTTTCCAAACTTTGTGGTTCTGTGATATCAAGTCCCGGCACCTCAGGAAGATCCTGATGATGCTGGCATTTGTCCACCTGCTAAATTTAACTTGTGCAAGTAATCCAGCCAGCAGAACTGCCTGTGAGACTTAAAATATGTGCTGGCTTAGCAGAATAAAGCTGACTTGGTGTTCTTAATGAGTCTAAAAAGGTTTCTGTCAAGTCTTTGCTAAGCCTCAGTTTATTTCTGCAATCTTGAAAACAGCCCATTAGTTGATGAAAGACTGACCATCCACTTGCATTAAGGAAGTTATGCCCAAAATTCTGATTTCTCTTAAGCACAACTATTCAATATTGATTGTGTATTGACCAGAGGTTATGGTTATACTCTAAAAATTAATGCATGCTGTGTACACAGTTGCACAGTAAGCAACTTTGTCGTTGCCTTCTTACATATAAGGAGATCATCTTGTATGTATATGCAAGATACATATGTATGTAAAGTCCTTAAATGACCTCAATGCCCATGGTAATAATTGATATTCTTAGAGCCCTCCTGTTTGAAGTGGGATTCACTGCAGCAGATTGAGTATCAGCTTGGAGAACAGTGGGCATGAGTCAACCTTGCTTCTGCATTTGGTTTTCTGTGCAACCTTGGACTGTTGCTTATTCAAAGTAAACTTTTCCTGATGATGCTGTGTGCTGAACCAAAAGCTGTAATGTGCCAGTGCCACACCGCTGTATTGGCTTGTGTGGTTTGATGTTTGAACTCTCCAGTGCACGATTCACAGAGACCCTTTGCTTTGTTTGGGGAAATTATTCTGCTAATAACCTTTCAAATCTTTATTTTCCTGTGATCTGAATGATTAAACAAATGGCCATGTTGTTTTTGAGTTGAAGGTGGATGCAGAGGCTGTTCAGTAGCTGTTGTGCAGTTTAGCTCACTTGATTTCTTCATTCTCCAACCTCTTATCTGCCCTGAATTTACTGTTTTGATCCATCTTACTGCTGCCTTATTGTCTGGAACATTTCCTATTGATTTTCGGTGTTGGTGACTATTTCCTCTCTCAACAGTTGTGAAGAATTGAAAGTCCAAGAAGGTTTTGTGCTTCCTAAGATCTAGAGGACCATTTAAAATCTTTTCTGTAACCAGGTTTGAAGAGGTTTGATATTCTTGTTAATTGATTTATTTCATTGAGGTCACTTTATGCATTCCTTTCTCTTTGGAAAGCTTTGTTTTCAGCACAGCGTGAAAAGCTGCTGTTTGTTTATTTTTTGTTTGTTGTATTTTTTTGCTTAGAAAAGTACTTAAATATGAAATAAGTGTAATATTCCTTTTTGGGGTTCCTCTCCGAGCCATATGCTGAAAGCAGAACAGCAGGAGATTCACTTTCACAGAACAAATTGTTTATAATTTCATCATTGTGAGTGAAACCCTTCTTGTGCAGAATTTAAGGAGAATTGAGCTCTTTGAGGTGGAAGGATATTTATTAGCGAATATTGATCTGCAGGTTCTGAATTGCAGAGATAAGTGATTAATCTGTCACATAATCTGTCAAAGTTTGAATGCGTTCTTGTTAAACGATTCATTCATACACTAGAACTAACAGGATGGAAATTATCTGTTATTATCTGGTGTTCAGACGGATAGAGGAGCAGTTTGGAGCAGGCTTTAAGGATGCTACTGGATCTTTTTTTTTTCCCTGAGATTTGCATGTATGGGGATATCGGTGTTGTCAGTGAGGTCTTGATCTACAACGTGTTGAGTGCGTTGGCCCTCATCCAGAAAAGCAATTAGGTGTATGGTTTGATTGGGACCATTCATATGTTGTAAGTTGTGTGCATGCTTAAGTGCTTTGCTGGCTAACGGCCAGGCTGCCCAGCACCTGGCAGGGTGAAGATATTTCTGTAATGAGCTAAGGTGGAACCTCCTTGTCACTAGGTGATGGAAGCTTATTTCCATATTGCTACTGGGAAGTAACCTAGCTTGAATCTCCAAGGCTCAGAGCAGCTGTGGGGAGTTCTGCGTGTTTCCTGGATGTCACTTGTGGGACTTGCAGGTTATGAGAACCAAGTGGCTGTTTTCACTTGTTTTGTCAGTGTGTGAGTGGTCTGTGGCTGCCATTTCATTATCCACTTAAGGAAATCTGTCGTGCTGGGGATTGAAAACAATATTTCTCAAGAAGTGAAGGCTTTGATGTAGTAACGATTATAAACATAACACCTGTGTCAACGTGATATCATTTCCATACATAAATGGGTAAAAACACTTTTTCCTGCACTTTCAGCTGTAGCATTATTAGTATGCAGTAAATAGGGGGAAACAGGTTGGTAAGACATGAGCATGTAATTGCTTCAAGAATTTGAGTGTTCATGTCCTCATAAAAAAAGCAGATTGTATGGATGCACCAAGTTCCTATCCTGCTGGACAGATTCCCAAGAGACCACAGATCTACCCGATATCACAGTGTTGTAGAATGGCTTGGGTTGGAAGGGCCTTCAAAGATCATCTGCCCAAAGCACTGCTGTGGGCAAGGCTGCCAACCACTACACCAGGTCTACATCAGGTTGTCCAGAGCCCAGCCAACGTGGCCTTGATCACCTCCTGGGATGTGGCATCTACAGCTTTTCAGGGTAGCCTGTTCCATCACCTCACCACATTCTCAGTGAAAATCTTCCCCTGACACCAATCTCCTCTTATAAATTAAAATTGTTTCCCTTGTCACTGTCTACACCTGTAACAAAGACCAGGAAGAAGGCTTGGAAGGGAAACATCTCAGTTAAATATTAACTAGAACTCAAGATATTGTCAGGGAAAAAAAAAGTGTTCTTTGTTGTTGTTTTTTTTGTTGTTGTTGTTTTGTTTTTGTTAGTCTGATTCTCCAAACTAGTGGGCTCTTCCCTGAACGAGAGAAGACTTTCTCAGCCCAAAGGTTATTTGGCTGATGACAGTCATTTCAATTGCACTTCAGAAGTACTTGTCTGTAAAAGCTGACTAGGAGCGTACTATGGGTTGAGATAATTAGATTGAAATGGGACGTTGTGCAGAAAGCTTCTGATGGAATGCAAGTAGCAATTAAAGAAAATATATGAAATCTGTCTAGTAATATCTGAGACAAAATAAATCAGTGATCAGACATTAAGGGCACAGAATAAAAAGTATTTTTTGCTTGTTTTTTAGAGAGAGACAGTGTTTGTGTTTTTTTGAAGGGAAAAATGAATAGTAATCCCTTTCAGCAAATTTAAGTATATGAACTCAAAGGTAATGACAAAGAAAACACTGAACTCAAACATTTTCTTTTTATTTTTTTTATCTTTACAAGTGTCTAAAACACATGATGGCTCTTCAGTCAGAGGTGGATGAATGAATACTATGTTGGATGCATCTAGTTGTCATGATAATTCAGTAGGGACTGTTTTCTTGTCTATATGAAAATTGGGTGATGATAGATGTCAAAAATTTGTGTGCAGTAGTAAGGTAAATATTTGCTGTCTAAGCATCTCCATCAGTGAACAAATCACTTACAAACAGAGACATATTGCAAGAAGGAGAATGCATGAAATCACATAAAAATTAAAGATGAGGCAACTGAATGAAAAGCAGATACCAGATAGAATTAAATACGAAGTTAAATAAAAATCAGGTAGTTGGATTCCCTAGTGATGGTGAAAACCGAGATATGGAATGTATTATGCAAAGGTGGTGAGATGACAAATGTCAGTGGAAATCTGTAAGGCTGTTTGCAGACTGTGCATGGAAGACAGACTTCTTGTAGGAGGTGGAGGAACATGGCTTTATTTAAAGAATTCCTCTGTCTAGTGACAAAAATTCAGAGTATGGGGGGATCACATATAGGGATGGAAATGCTGTAACAATTATGCTGTAACAATTAAGTGTATTAGGAGTTTTTTTAATCTGGATTGAAAAATGGGAATGGGGGTGTGTTTTTTGAGACCAGCACAAAATAATGGTGGCTGCTATCTCCGTTATTGATGTTGTAGTTGAGTAAGTGGAAGAGTTCGACCTAGCTGATGCAGTTCTTCAGTGGTTCTCATAATGGCTGCTTCAAGAGCCCACCATAGGTAAAAAGTGGTTTTAAGGCTGAATCTTGGGTTGTTGAATGGTTCAAAATGAGTAAATTGAGCCACCTGGTAGTTGTTCCTAGAGTGTCATTATGTGAAGCATCCAGAGAAGCAAGCTGTGAATAGAATAAAATGAAGAATAAAATTGATGACAAAGGAGGTGAATAATGGTTAAATTGCTAAGTCCTATATAAGGAAAGGAAGCAGAATTCTTAAGTTTGCTTCAAAACCAGTCTTGGTTTTGAAATTTTAGATGAAGAAGCTATCCTGAAGTTCTTCTGATGGTAGACGTGCACCAGCAGAGCTCAGGTCTCTGAAACTGAAATTAAATAAACTCAAAAGCAGTGTGTCAGAAGAGACTTTTTAGGGAGGAAAAAGTGTGAAGTCACTGAGATGTCTTAAGTAAGTTTCCCTCAAAGCCTACAGTTGAGGATAGGGGGAAAAGTGTCACAGTCTTAATTTCTAGGGCTTTTCTGCGTGTAAATATTTCTTTTTTTGGGGAAAAAAAGGCTCTTATGAGTTTTCTAGAGTTTACATAGTGCACTTGTAAGGGATAAAGAACTTTCCAACAACTCAAAGTAGGCTTTGGATTTGGTGTTTTTTATTTTTGTGAGTGTTTTGTTTTTCTTATAGTTGATTAAAAAGCCTGAACTGGAGGCATAAAATGAGAACTGGTGAAAAATGATCAGAAGGAAAAGAAGAATCGCAGAATCACAGAATAGCTTGGGTTGGAGGGACCTCAAGTATCGTGAAGCTCCAACCCCTTTACCATAGACAGGGTCACCAACCTCCCCATTTCAGAGCAGCCCAGGCTGCCCAGGGCCCCATCCAACCTGGCCTTGAACACCTCCAGTGATGGACAGGGCATCCACAGCCTGTCTGGGCAGCTGTTCCAGCACCTCACCACTCTCATAGTAAATAACTTCAAGAAAGGCTAACTCTTTTTCTGAGAACATGCATGATGGTTATGAGGCCTATTAGTGGTCTTTTGGAAGGACTGTGCAGGAGGACAGCAGACTTGGACACCCGCTTTAAAATCTTCAGGATTATGTGATACAAACAGGGACTAATCAGCCTGTTGGATGTTTAAACAAGTTGGCAAATGAGTGTTTGAAGAGAAGAATAAAATTATTTTATTCCAGTGACTAAATTAGCAAAAGACAGAAAAATGGGTGTCATATTTAAAAAGCTCAGTGGCGCCCAAATGTGTGCAAACTGTGGCTCAAGCGAAGATGATGCTGGGTGTATAAAGAATTGGACTAAGACTACATTTGATACTGACTGTATAGAAAGGAGTATTGAAAGGCCTTGGCTTTGTCTCTGCCTTGAATAGTCTGTGCTCATCTTGAAATGTTTTGTGGAGCTAGAAAGGATGAGGGGAGGGGCTGGGAAAGTCGTAGCGTCCATGGAAACTGATGAAAGATCTGATGAGAGGTAGAAAAAGTTGGACTTGTCTTCAAGGAACGTGATAAAATGATGAATGAGGTAGAAAACGTGGATGGTAGTTCCTGTTTTATTCCTGCTCTAAAAACATGTAAGCATATTCTTCAGCTCAGCAAAGACTCAGGAAATTCAGAATGAATGCAAAGTAATAGGTTTGTCGTGTGACTACAGTTAATCTGAAACTTGTTAACATTATGGTCACTATGTTTTACTATCTCTTTAGGGGTTTTGGTTTAAAAAAGAGAAAAGACCTAAGAAGTGTGGGTACTTGGATAGGTCTTTGGCCATTGAAATATAATACAGTGGTCCGTGTCTCCCATAAACGTGTAGATTTGCACATGAAGGAAATATAAAGAGAATCCTTGTCTGCTCTACTTGAAAAAGATAAAATTTAAATGGAGAAATGAAATTTATATTTCTAGGTGTGTTTCTCCGCGGATTCCATTTCCTGGGTACTATTTGCAGAGGATTTCTGCAGGGTCTGTGGTGGCCTATTGTCTTTCTTTCTCATTTCCAT
This sequence comes from Perdix hodgsoniae, assembly GCA_035772895.1. NCBI lineage: Eukaryota > Metazoa > Chordata > Aves > Galliformes > Phasianidae > Perdix > Perdix hodgsoniae. The sequence goes on along the minus strand of JAPSGF010000101.1, from coordinate 942,739 downwards.
TAATGGATCTGACAAAATCAGTAAGAAAAGGACAAATCAGGAAAATACTGTGAAATCCAGTGGTGGAAGACCTATGTAATTTAATGACAAAACATTTATTTTGTGTATACTTTCTTAAATGCTACTTGACTTCCTGGAATGAATGAAGATGGTTTGATAGAGGTAAAGAGAATACTGTCCCGCTCTGAGCAACCTGATGAAGCTGTGGATGTTGCTGTTCATTGCAGGGGAGTTGGATTCAAAGACTTTTAAGGATCCCGTCCAATTCAATTCTCTGATTCTGTGATTTTATAAGGTTAATACTTGATTAAGTGTTGGAGAAATTGTCAGAGTAAACCTGGAGCATGCAGAGAAAACAAAGGCCGAACTTTAAAGAAAACAAAAATGCAATAAATTCCAGTGAGAGCTGAGAATAGGAGAAGTAGTAATTAAGATGTGGTGTCATTTTTTAGCCTGGTAGCGCAAGTGAGAGATTTGCTTTCTTCTTGTCTGAAATTCCTTTTCCTAATACCTTGAACCACTTAATCAGTTACATTGGACTGACAGGTAAAACATTAACTTTGGACATTTTTACAGGTTTGGTGGAGATAGGTGACCTGGTTAGTGCTGCCTTTGAGTGAAAGACTGTGCGATAATAAATGTATAGAAATCTTCAGAGGAGAGTGATACTGTGAATGACCTTGCAGTGGGAAGAGCTTCCACCAGAGCTTATGCTCTGTGATATACATGAGATGAATCAACTGTGTTAACCAGAGCCACAGGAAAAAAAAAGAAAACAACACAGGCTTCTCACATGCCATCTGCTAAGCAGCTGGAAAAGAAATGAATTCTGTATTGTAGAGAAATGTTAGAATTCATTCTGTTGTTAATGAACAAAAATACGAGGAGCCCCAGATATGAAATGCAAAATCCCAGGTAAAATGCATAGCAATTATGGGATAACTTCTTTCTGCAATTCAGCAGCTTAAAGGTGGGTTACACATTACAGTGTGAAAATGAACAGTAACTCCAAAATTCACTCACCTGCTTTTCTCAACATCCAAATGCGTTTCTTATTCATTTTAACCCCCCCTTTTTTTTCCTCAGGTACTGTCAAGCATACGCTTGGTTTAGTTTCCTTCCAAGAGGTGGTGGCAGGGATTGTGGAGCAGGAAGGGAGCAGTGGGTGGCCCCTGTTCCACTGACTGTGAGCAGTCTCTAAGCAGGCCATGCATTTTTTTCTCCTAACTGAGTTGGGGAGCTGTGATGTAGATAAAACTGTAATGAGGTGGGGTAAACAACTGGCTGGAAAAGGAGAAGTTAGGAAGGGTTTACTATTAAAGGATTTATCTAATGGCTCTTTTGAGTGCTTTGTGTGGGGCTTGGTGCTATCCAATGTTTCTGTTACCGGCTTGAATAATGCAGTAGAGAATCGTTTAGCTTGCAAATACCATACTGGAAAGAGGGCTTTGGAAGCACTTTGAAGGACATATTAGTATTTAGAGGGTCTTAATATGCTGAATTTTAAAAGAGAAATATGCCTGGTGTTGTTTCTGTGTGGGTATGAGGGGAGGAGCTGGGTACCTCTCACATTCAGACAAGGACTTGTATGGTGCAGAGGATCATAAATGGGCTGTGAGTAAGTCATAAACACCAAGCAAATAACTGAAAGAAACAACTAAAACTTACCCCCGCTGAGTACCAGAGGAACATGGCTTGCAGGATTTAGGGAAATAATCCTGTTCTAGTCACTGTTGAAAAGATTTCAGCTGCAGTCCTATATCCTCTTAGGCTTTTGTCTGTGAGGGAGGAAGCCAAACAATCAGAGGGAATTCAAAGGAAATCAGCTGAAATGATCAGATGTCTAGGGAAAATTGACTTGAGTTAAGAAAGGAATGATCTGTTTAGAGATGAGAAAGCTTAAGGGGCAGAGGGAGTCTTTTGCTTTCAAATATATCACGAGTTGAAAAGAACAGGGGGCTTGTGTGTTTTCCAGGGTGTGATAGGAGAGGAAGTACTGAGCTTGAAGACTGGCCAGGGAGATAAACATTTCTTGGCTTTATGTCTAACCCAGTGGCCAGTGTATGTAAGCTGTGAATGATTTAGGGGTGTTATATTGTTGTGTAGCATCCTTAAAGTCTTCCAAGCATCTGTCAGGCATGACAGCTGAACGAGATCTTTAGGGCATGAAGATGGACTGGGTGATCTTCTGAGGTCTTTTCCGATTTTCCGTGATTCCAGGAAAATGGCTGGGATTATAGTCCTGCCATCCTTAATGATGGATGAAATGCTGGAGAACCAATCCACCAGCTCATTGGTTGGCAAAGCTTTGAAACATCACTTGTTTGATTTAGCTCTAAATTCTGCCTCGCAAGTTGGGATTTGGAAGAAGGCATTGCAATTAAATGTAGAACTAACAAAAGAGGGATGGTATGTACTGCATTTAACTTCACACTTCTGATTTAAGTGCCAGAATTAAAATCATCAGCTCTCTGTGTGGTCCCCTTATTTGTAAGAATTCAAGTGACATTAAAATTGGATTAGTAATGAGCTTTTGGCTGAAGAACCAATATTAAAATCAAGGGAATCTGAAGGAGGAGGGAGGGGGAGTGGTGGTTTCCTTGTGAAATCTTTATTGGCAGTGGCAAACTGTGTGTTTGTTTATATCGATGTGTGTACGTCTCCATCTTCCTCTCCTTAAAAGCTTTATCTTTGCTTCAGCCACACACCAGAATCCTACTTGCCTCTTGATTTATAAATTATTTACACTTGGACTGTGATGCATTCAAACTTTTTTGAAAATAAAGGTATATATTAGGGCTCTGTTGATGAGTGATAGGATCAGGGGGAAGCAACAGTCTAATGGAAGGGAATGAGGAAGCACTTGGGAGCTGCTGGCTCTCGCTTGACAGTGATTTGTATGTCTGTAGGTTATTGAAGTGCACAGTGTATTGTGAAATTGTGCCTGTTGCCTTTTCTTTGTATGACTGTAGACTGCTCTCATCTACTTGAAAGGGCTTTAGGGCTAGCAGTGGTCCTGGATATATTTTTTTGCCCTTCCTTGGGGCTTTGTCAGAGTTGCATCTGTTCTCAGTGCAATTTTTGTTAATTGTGTCTGTCATATCAAAGAGTACAGCACAGATCAGACCCTTGTTTACTTGATGCTGAGCAGATAGTGGATTTTCTCTGCTGAACGTTGCTGAAGACAAAGAAAAAACTGAGGTAGTGCTGCAAATGCTACATGCACTGAAAAAATGCTCTGTATCTCTGATTCCTGGTCCTGTAGCTTTGTTCCACGTGTGTGATCTCTTCTGGGATTCCCTGTTGCATCAGTGGTAAATAAAAGTGACAAATCTCCCTACAGTGTTGTCCAGTTCAGTAGCGTAGCCTCTTCCATCTCCTCTCATTTGTATCAGCGTGGTTTGTTTTACACTTGAAAAATTCTGTTGGCCAGAAATTGTGCGTTCTATAAAAGGGGACGGAGAACCCTTCAGTAACAGCTTTTTTATCCATTGATGATAGATTGGTGTCACACATCAATAAATAGGTAATTCTCAGAGCTGCCAACATTATTAGATTGCGAAAGATGGTAAATTTGCAGACTCCCTTGTGAGTCACGATGTCTTAAAAAACCTCACAAGTAATTATCTGAAATTGAGACAAGTTAATGCAGGTTTTGTGTACTTATTTCTTCCAGCCCTTGTTCGTGGTTAGAAGCCATTCAGTGCTTTAATTTTTACAGTTACGTGTATATATGTTAAATGTACCATAGCGTAACCAGACCCGTGGACATCCTTATCTGTGATAACATTACTAAGTCAGGTCGGTGTGTCCAACTGCAGTCGTGTGCTGTGAAGGGTGAGCTTTGCAGATTGCAACGTGATACATTATAAAGCGATTGCACAGAAGCTGGAAACAGTAAATAGTGCCTTCAGCAGCTGAGATGAATTTGATGGTCCTCTGTCTTTTTTTTTAATAGCATTACAGGGGATGCAAAAAAGGCGGTTGTGATTATTTCAGTAGCACAAAGCGGGGGGCCTGTCTGTGCGGTGTGTTGATGCAATAAATTGATTCTTAGTTGCCAAAATCGAGGAGAGGGAGTGTGCTGATGGGATGGGTCTGGTTATACCTCAGAGGACAGAGTTTGCCAAGGCTGTGGCAGCTTTTCTTTTGAGGAAGCCAGCACTTCAATGTTAGCAATATTGGTTGAGATCTGAAATTTATGTTACAACCATCTGCTTTACCTTGGCTCCACCCAGTGGTACGAGCCTGCCAGTTTCACACACTGCAACTTCTGCAAAAACATGGGATGGCTGAGTGTTGGCTTCTGTAAGAATTAAGATGTTGTCCAGATGCACTCTGCCTTCATGTTCCTGACCTGGACAGTGGAGCTTGTGGTTGGAATTCATGTGTCCTTGTCCCTGTACTTGATGTTGTACAGATCAAAACAAATCATTCGCTCCTAAAATGAACCATTCATCACTGAAATGTGTATTTGAATCATAAATAGCCTGGGTTGAAAAAGAGCACAGTGATCATCCAGTTTCAACCCCCTCCTGTGTGCAGGGTCTCCAACCACCAGCCCAGGCTGCCCAGATCCACATCCAGCCTGGCCTTGAATGCCTCCAGGGATGGGGCATCCACAGCCTCCTTGGGCAACCTGTTCCAGTGTGTCACCACCCTCTGTGTGAAAAACTTCCTTCTGCTATCTAACCTAAACCTCCCCTGTCTCAGTTTAAAACCACTCCCCTTGTCCTGTCACTATCCACCCTTGTAAACAGTTGTAGCCCCTCCTGTGTATACGGAGACAGTGCAGCCAAAGCTGGAACCTGTTTGCAAAGATCCAGCCCTTTAGAGCAGCGTACTCACTGACCTGACACTGCACTGTTTTTCTTTCAGTATTTGGAATAAATCTCTCCCTGAATCGTGCAATTGCAGTGCAAATGACAAGTATTAAAAATTCACTATATGGCCATAGCCTGATGGTGTTCCTGCAAGCTGGAATTCTGCTGGGAGGGACCAGGCTCATAGGGGCTCCCTGCTGAGGAAAACAGAGTTGGATTCACACCCTGCATCTCGAAGAGCAAGGGAAGTATTTTGCAGTAAGGTAGTAAAGAGCTGGATAGAGATGCCATGGTGTGTGTAGGAGGAGGTCCTTTCTGAGCAGTAGTGTTGTTTGCTTTAGAGCTTATATGTATAAATGGTAAAAATAGAAAGTGTTTTTATTGGTGGTGTTTTTTTTTTCTCTTAGGCTTTTAGCTGTAAAATGGATTCCTGTTGCTATTGCATTTACACTTCCTTTTGGCAATCTAAAGAAATGTTTTTACTGAAGGAAACAATGACATGCATGATTGGTTTGGATATTGGAAACCACACAGTTATTCCAGAAGCACTTACACTTTTCTGAGTAAACAAAAGCAATGGTTGCAGGTCATGCTGGAGAAATTTTATCTAAAATAATTTCTCTCCCATGAATGCTTTCCAAATCAGATATGTTTCAGTGGGGTGCAGAGCATTCTCAGTGCAGAGAGACGCTTTGGAAATGAGCTTGGGGGTCTGTACTTTGCCACTGGAGGCCATGGATGAATTGCAGGGAATTGTCCCCACGTGTGCTTGTCAGCAGATCCCTTAGGAGCAGCTGAAGGATGCTTACTGGTGGGTTGTGGAAGAAGGGAGCTTAGGAAATGTTGGTGCTGCGTGCTGAGTCCCACAAGGATTTTGGTGTTGCATATGGAAGGAGATCACGTGTTGAGAGTGCCAGGGAAGAAACCATGACACGAGTGCTGGTCTTTGCTTGTCTGTAGCTTGATGCTTAAACGCTTTTGATAAGCAAATAGCCACTCAGACTGGCTTTGGAAAGGGTCTGTCTTCCCTTTCTATGGTCCAGGATGTGATGTGGTTATCAGTTTCTTTATGTACATGGTATTAGTATGGGAGCAGTACAGGATCTACTTGGGAAGAGAAGGTCCCTTGCTTTTCCTTATCCATTCTTTATCTTTCTTTAGGAATCTATTTCACCGTTCCTGCTGTGTTAGCTTAAAATGTGAAGAAAGAAATCTCTTCAAGGTCACATTCCTCCTCAAAACTAATGATGGTGTTTTTCCTAATCCCATTACAAGGTCCCTAGTATCATTAGATGCAAGCGTTACTGTTTAAGCTTCATTTGATAAGTTGATGAAAGGGGGAGGAAAAGGCTTCCTGATGCAGAAAGACATTCAAGTGTCTACTGTAATGGTACACGATCAGCAATGGTATAATCTGCTTAACGCCGGCGTTTTGGTGGCCTGGTACCTTTTGTAGAACAACATAAAAGGCAAAGGAGTGCAGCAGTCCTGATGAGTACTTCAAAAAGAAGGAATGGCTCATACAGGAGAGCTTTGAGCTGCTTCACATTGTTATTGTTTTACCCCCCAAAGCCTGAAAGCAAGAATCATGCCTATGCTATGAGCTCCCCCTTTTGGCATCAGGATATTTGTGATAACATCAAAGACTGAAGCATTAGGGAAGCATATATTTCTGGAATAAGGTCAGTGGTAGTTTCTAACCAAAGTGTGATACTCAGCCTCCATACCCAGACTGCGGAGAGCACCGCACTGGTGCACACCTCCATCCGTTTGGGGGTGGGTGGAAAATCACTCTACTTATTGTAAGTTTGACAAAGCAGGTCTCCAGTTCTGATGTCATTTCAAAGATGTCAGTGGCCTTATAAGCTGGCCTTGAAATGGTGGCTGCTGGGTTGATGTCAAAGGGGACGGTGCCCTTTTGTCAATGTCTTGGAGTCTCTAGGCTCATTCGTACAGAAGCCTACATTTGCTGCTGTAGCATTTGGCTGTTCCTTTGTATAAACCCTTCATGTGTCTAATTTCATGGGCCGTTTCTCTCTGTTAGGTGCTTTGCCTCTGGGTCACGGTTGCAGATTCAGATGTGGTTGGATCTTCAAGGATTTGGGCAATTAGAAAATGCCAATGTGTATTTAAAGAGTCTGGGAAATGTTTTTTTTATGAAGTGTGGTGCTGGCTATACAGAGCTGCTTGGAATGACCTTATTATTAAGCCACTTTGAGAAAGGAGTGAGATCTAAAAGTCTTCCAGTTAATTTTGACAAATGCAGGAAATCATGCTTGGTAAGTTCCTCGGTAGGCTTTCCTAAGTGCAACGTCATAGCTGTTCCTCCTAGATCTGTTTAAAAGCCTGTTATATATGATAAATTAACAATACTGTGTTTAACTGCAGCAGATATTTTTAAGCCTCTTTCAGTTTACATGCCTGATGCTCGTTGGTGAATCACTTCTGGGTAATGCTCCCTGCTACAGCAGTGTGCTATGGGTGGAAGTTTCCTTACTCTTCCTCCTTTTTTCAAGTCACTCTCATGAAGTTTTTAATTACCTCCGTTGATCAGCATGGATCTTTCACTCACTCATGTTGAGTTTCAGTGGTGCTTGCGTTAGTTCTTTCTCACTATGTTGCATTGTTTGAAGCTTCCATTGCTAAATTTTGGTTGCAAGTTGAATAGTAACCTCCATTGTGCAAGTTTTCCTGGACTTATTTTTCTACCCCATACAGCACTGTTGTTGCAGACCAGCAGTTACTGCAGCTGCTGTGTAGCTTGCTGGAAAATTCATAGAATCCTAAAGTGGTCTGGGTTGAAAAGGACCTCAAAGATCATCCAGTTCCAATCCCCCTGCCATGTGCAGGGTCACCAGGCCAGGCCGCCCGGAACCACATCCAGCCTTGATATAAATATATACTCATAGGATTAGGTGGAGTTTGTAATAAATAAAAGAAAAATGCAGGCTTGTAGTTAATTATGAAAGTATGTGGTAGTTTGCAATTTAGTCAAATCATTGCATATGTGAAACACGTGGGGCAGTCTGTGACCAAGTTCCCAGTGTGTGTTGGACTTAAGGCCAGAGGTCTTGAAGCCCTTTGCTCCGTCCCTGGGATAACCTTGGGTGCGGTTACTCTTTACCAGGATTACAATTTGAATCCTAAGCTGTACGACATTCTTACTTTGTAATACTTTGCCATAAAGTCTCTGTTCATGGATCCCATTTAGGTTGGTTTGTCTCTTCTGTACGACCCTGTACGTAAATGCAGGACACGTACTGCTAACAGAACTGATGTCTTTGCAAATGAATGGAAATCAGAGACTGGAATCATAGTTAATTGAAATACATCTCAGGTCAGTGTGAGTATTCAGCACCAAAACCTAGAGCAAACAGCGCTCGCAGAGCAGACATACTAAATTTACTCCCACCAAAGAAGTTTTTATACTCTTTGCCGGTGATAATTGATGGACTGTACCCTGGAGGGAAATAAATCTATGCAAAGTCAAATTTATAGAGAGCCCTTATGTTTATTTGTCAGCATGACACTGTTGTTACAGGGATAAACCAAGCGAGCGGAAGAAAAGCTGACGGGTTGAAAAATGTTGTCTCCTATTTCTGAACTGGACTCCTGCAGCTTTAGGGCCATAAAACTTTTGTTGTTTGGGATGAGTGGCTTGGAGAGCTGGAATTTGCTAAGGAGCTGAGGGCTGGGAGATGTGCAGGTGTTTTGTTAGGAAAGGATCCCAAGGCATTTTTGTTCTGTGCTGTGGGGATATTGCACGTTTTTGTCAAGTGCCTGATTAAGTTTGACATTTGAAAATAGAACTTCACGCAGAAATAAGTACTGTACTTCTGAGTATTTAATTAAGATGTTTAGTTCCTGTCAAGCCTGGTACTTTCTCTTCCCTGTTAAGGGCAATACGTCTTCAACTGCTGAAATTTCAGAAACCTGTACTTAACCTTTAATCGTCATTCCATTTACATAGAAGTCTGATTAACAACTTTTAAAGTTCAGGAGCTCCAAGTAAATGCAATTAAAGCCCTTTTGGAGTCTGTTATTAAGAGCTGGCATTTAATGAAGACTGAGGGCACACTACTGTTACCATCTATGCTGTAGCAGGATGTCTTAAGCAATTAGTTGAAAGCATGAAATACACGAAGTGTGCTGTATTATCCGTGAGTTAACACGGATGGTATTTAAACAGCATGTTGCCTTTTCCTCTCTTTGCTGCTGCTGTGTTGTATGTGCCAGTTTGAGTAGCAGAAGCTCGTGTGAGGTGGGTTAAATGTCGCACTGTTTCTCACATGCATTACAATTCCATGGGAAGGATGCTCTGAAAGGTGAATGTGCAGCAGGCACTAAACATGAGTGAATGTCCTTTTTCATAGAATTATTAAGGATGGAAAAGGCCAGTAAGATCATGCAGTCCAACCATCAACCCATCCCTACCATGCCTCTAACCATGTCCCTCACTGCCACATCAGCCCTTTTCTTGAGCCTTTGTGATTTAAGGATGCTTAGCCTTGCTTCAGTTATAAACAGAAGTTTCCATCTGTAACTTCCTCCTCTGCAAAATGTGCAGAAGCAGTGAAGTTTCACTAAATTATAATTGCCCAGCAGTAATCTGCACTCAATTACCTGTTCAACTCTTACACTCCTCCTTGACCTTTTTATATGCTACATGAACAAAATAGAATCCAGTCAAACTGAAAGACAGGGTTTTAAACATGCAGGGAAATACTTCATTTTGTACAGTCTATGAGGCAGGTAGAAATTATGCCTTTTGGATTAACTTTATTGCTTTTTTGGTCCATTTTAGAGTACAGTTGGTTACTTACCCATGCTCTACATTGCACTGAACCATTTGAATTTTACAACTTCTCATCAGTCATATCAGAAGGACCATGCACTAAAGATACACGTGTGCATCTATAAATATGTATATTTATAATATACCTTTATATGCATATACCTGCCTATGTATTTTTATGTAGTCATTAAACAATCGTAGGAATTCCAAATTACTGCCTAGAGGCCAATGGGGTTTACATCTCAGAATTTACAGTTGGATTCCCCTGGCTCCCAAGCATTTTTCAGTCTCTACCCAAGCTGTGTAAATGTGTAGGTCTCACTGATTCCAGTCGTAGTCTTGGCAGATGAGACATCTGCTTTACTATGGAAACATACGTCAGCATTGCTTTCCTTTTGAGGAAATGAATAATCTGACTACTTGTGCCGCCCGCCTTCATTCTGTTGGTTTGTTTCTTTGTGTTTTGCTTTGGTCTGGAGGTCTTGACTCCAAAGTGAGGGAGCAGCCTCATTCCTTGGGCCGTTTTTGTGAGCTCAGTCTGTGTTTGCAGAACAGCTGATGTGCCTGGAGAAAACTAAGTGCTGTCCGTTTGTTTTATGAGCCAGCTATTCAAGTTGACTGTTGCTGGAACAAATACCAATGGCAAATTTATTTCTCTTATTTAAATAAATAAATGAGCAAAACTACTGGGAGAGCTGTAAAAAATGACCGTCCAGCTGCTGTTCCTTTTGTGTAAGCCAAATGACCGCATTTCAAAGCAAACATCTTAAAACTTAATGCATCAGGAAACTGAAGATGACCTTGTCTGTGTACCTTTGTATGAGCTGGTAGCAGATTAGTGGTTATATGGATATTAAAACAACTGAAGTTGGGAAGTAATTGCAAAACCACCTTTGAGGACATGGAAGCAGGAGCTCTGTTTCAGCATCGTGTGCCTGCTGCACCTTGTAGAAAATAAGTTACCTTCTGTAACATGTTTCTCATCAGCTTTTTCTTTTAGCTGCTTATTTTCCTAGCCACCAGTGTAGGCTAGGATGGATGAACCTCCTGCTATTGGTGCAGTAGGCGAGTAGGGATAGAGGTAAGATCTGCAAACCCTGTGCAACTTGGTGACATTTTTTCTTGGTGCTTGTACTAGGAACAGGGTTTCACTTCAAATCTTTTTGATTGGATAATGATATGTCATAGTGCTGTTGATGCATCAGAGGGTTAATTAGTAGAAAACACTGCAGTTTGAATCGTTATGCTGAGTGTTCGCTGCTGAACCCAAGTCACTTTCCTGCTAGCTGCATAAGCTGTTATGGCAGCTTTACATGGAGTGGGAAGATAAAATGAGTGCTGGTCAGCCCTGGTTCATTCTAATGACCTACAGCCTGATGATGGTGGTAGCTCTGAAACATACATCAGCATATTATATCTCAAGTGACTTCAACTTATCTACGCACCAAGTGCAGCCAGAGCCTGTGCTGCTCCTGGGTAGGGTGTGAAGTCCTCACACATTGTTGGAAGCGCATGAAATGGGAACGTTCTGGCTTTAAACGACCCACAGCAGTCTGGGAAGGTGTACAATCCGTTGCCAATTTAACAGCTTTTAAGAAGTTCTGTATTTAGAGTAGTTATGAGGTTTATTCGCTTGCTCCCTGGAGGTAGATGCACGTTCACAGGTCTACAGCAATAGCTGTGCTAATTGACAATTAGCATTGATAATGACTCTAGTAGCACTGGCAGTGATAGTATTACCTAAATAGTTCTGGGGTTATTTTTTACTTTTTTTTTTTTCCCAAAAATGAAGAACAGTAAGAATTTTTGCTTTTTGTTCAGTAGTGGAATTGGGCGATGCCTTGAGAGAATTAATTCTTGAAGGATTTTTATTATTATGTTTCAGTTAAATTAATTTCATGGGCAACAAGGGGATTAGATAAATCAGTTTGCACAGCATTAAGTGGTATTCATGGCACCTGAAAAGTCGTTTCATTCTTCCTGACTTACCTTCCTGCTTTGCCCTTTGTTGTGTTTGCCGTATGTTGCTCCTGTTCTCAGCATGGTACAACTTAAGCAAAAAGCTCAGTGCTCTTAGAATTCAGTCAACCTATTGTTTGGTGGATTTTCTTGGCTAAATTCCACAATTACTGCAGCATTTTAATTATTAAAAATTTTCTTTCTGCAAATTACTGTGTAATTAGCTATAGACTGCTCACACTGAGCACCACAGCTTTTTTTGTCTTTTTCTGGCACTTTGCTAGTAGTTACATCCAGTCTCCGCAGCTTCAGTAATGATACCATTTTTTGTGTTTACAAAGAAGCAGAGTCACAGAACCATAGAATAAAATCACAGAATGGCTTAGAATCATAGAATGGCTTGGGATTTTCTTATAGTTGATTAAAAGGCCTGAGCTGGAGGCCTAAAATGAAAATTGGTGAAAAATGATCAGAAGGAAAAGAAGAATCAGAATCACAGAATGGCCCGGGTTGGAAGGGACCTCAAGGACCATGAAGCTCCAACTTCCCCACCACATGCAGGGCCACCAACCTCCCCATTTAATGCTAGACCAGGCTGCCCAGGGCCCCATCCAGCATGGCCTTGTAGACCTCCTGGAATGGATGGGGCATCCACAACCCTTCTGGACAGCCTGTTCCAGCACCACACCACTCTCTCTGTGAAGAACTTCCCCCTGACATCCACTTTAAACCTTCCCTCTTTGAGCTTAAAACCATTCCCCCTTGTCCTATCACTATCTATCCTCGTAAAAAGTTGATTCCCCTCCTTTTTATAATCCCCTTTTAGGGAAGGGGGACTTCAAAGGTCATCAAGCTCCAACCCACAGTAAGTGCACTTCACAGCACTGCATCCTACTGGTTCTACTTTTACTACCCCTGAAGTTGTCTACAGCTCCCTTTTGTCATCTCAGGGATGTTTTTGCTGATGTTTGCACTGTGGTTTGCTGTCACCGGGCATCTCTTTGCTTCCCCATTGATCTGGGGGGCATGTTATAATTTGAATGCTCTCCTCTGTTCTGTTTGTGACCAACTTCTCTCATTGGATTCCCGCTAGGAAATCTGTCTTCCAGTTTATAATCTCAGCTTCCTGTTCTTCCTGCTAGCTCCAACTTAAATCTAACTCCAGAGCATTCTCAGAGGCTGATGTGGTGCAGGAGGAGTGCAGAGTGTGTCAGTGCAGCTGAAATGCCAGCGTTTCTGCAGGTGCTCCCTGTGACAGAGCAAGAAGCTGAAAATAGATCTCATTCTGCTGCGTGGTGCTGGCAGTTGCAAACGGGAGGCACAGCCTCTATTCTGAGAGTTGGATTTATTTTGTTTCGATTATTTTTTTTTTACAGCTTCCTTACAGCAGAAGTGATGTTTGCAGTTCTGTGCCCAAGAAAGGCGTGGGCAGAAACTTCCTCCAGTGCAAACGTGCTCACAAACACAAACATTAGCAACGGCTGCTTTAATTTCCTGTATCAATGGAGATAGTAATTAAAGGTGCCGTGCAAGAGCAGCGCTTTGAACATCAATGGCTCCGTCATGGAGGAGCTGGAGAGCTGGCACTAAGTGCTCCCATGCCTTTATTAAGATTCCCAGGCTATGAGGCCAAATGGAGCTGCTGTGATCCTCTTGTCTGACCTCTGCGCAAAACAAGCCGTGGTGCTTTCTTGAGTTAATTCCTGCTTGAAAGAGGGCACGTCCTTTAGAAAGCTGTCCAGTTAGACTGGGGGAGAGCTTAAAAAAAAAAAAAGTAAAATTAAAAAATCAATGAAAGAGAATACAGTGTAACCTTTGATGTAAGTGGTTAATTATGCTCTGGAAGTGTATGCTGAACTGCTAGTGGAAGTCTGTCCAGCTTCAACTTTCCAACCTTTCAATTTTTTATTTTTTTTAAGAAATTCATTAGTGAAGATTTTTCTCATCAGTTCTGTGCTCTATGTTACGTGTTGCAGGCTGCTCTAGTAACCTCTCAGCCTTCCCTTTGCGAAGCTAACAAGGCTGAGGTTGTGATTTCTCGGTGTGCTCCTGGAAGTTGTGCCTTGCAGCCATTTAATAACTTCCAAGCTTCTTTTGTGCACCCCTGCCCCATTTTTGCCTGTTCGTTCTTTTGTAGGAGTGCCTTGGTTTTGTTTGGCCTTCCAAATGTGTGACCTGATATGGAGAGAGTGTCAACTTACACTTCTGACAAAGCTCCGTGCTCTGTACATCCACTTCCAATTTGCTAATTAGTTTCCATTGTCACAGTGGGAACATCTCTGCTGCTGTATATCTTCATTACCAAGTTTTCTAGTCATTGCTTTATGCAGTAGTCCTGTAGGTCAAGACTTTCGTTCTTTTTCTGTAGGAGCAGAGCTTCTAATTGTTTCTGTTTTAAAAATGAAAGCATTCCAGGCTTAGTCTGTAAGTTAGAAGATATCCTACCAGGTGAAAGAGGTTCTGGAACAGTGATATTTTGCTTGGAATACAGAAGACAAAAAAGAAACGAGGAATTAAGATTTCTGGTACTTTGCAGAATCTGTTTTTGGTGGCTTCCTCCAATTTCTACTAAGATATTAAGTTGCTTCACTAAGCTGCTGGTTTCTATTGTAGTGGATATTGTGTTTTCTTCCATTGTTTTGGCTTTTCTGTCGTGTCCTCAGTGAAAATAACTTTATCTGTCTGGGTTTATTTCAAACCAAATTAGTCATCCCTGAGGAATGCTGGTTAGCCAAAGTCTGTTTTCTGCGAGTCCTTTTTGCTGGACATGAATTCTGCTATTCTTCTTTAATTCTTTTTTAATAGAGTCTTCTGTCATCTCTTCTTTAATTATGTCCCTGATCAATATGAGGTGGAGAGGCCAGTCATTACCTGTTCATTCGGTTTACCCTTGTAAAATTCATGAAATGGTGTTAGTTTTCATTAGATCTTCAAGATACCCCAAATACATGAAGGCATAAACTGTGTTCATAGCGTAGAGAGCTTTTCAGGCAGGTTTAAAGGTTATTTCAGTATATCAGAATTCCAGTCCCGGTCTGTTAGATCGTGCTGATTGAAGGCTGAGTACATGATGGCATCCAAAGGAGGGCTGCAAAGATGGGGAAGGGTCTGGAGGGCAAAGCGTATGAGGGGCAGCTGAGCCAGGAGTTAGACTCTGTGATCCTTATGGGTCCCCTCCAACTTGGTACATTCTGTGATTTGGGGGCTACTCTTCAATGACTTCATGCATCAATATTATTATACTGAATTGCAATCTCATGGTAATTACCTACAAGGAACGCAGCTAAACGGAGCTTTGAGTGTTGTTTTCTTCCAAAATTTATCAAAATACAGTAGGGTTTTTGTTAGTGTAAATGCCTTAGCATTTGGTTACCTAAAATATCTGTTTTCTGGAGGTCCCATTGCTGCTGTGCCAACCAGAGTTGTTTGAGACGGAATCATCTCCAAAGATAACCTGTGAGAGAACAGTGATGTTTTAGGGGTCCTGTTTTGAAGCATGATTTTCAATGGCTCATCCTTCATCATCCACCTTAATTCAGAGCTGGTGAGGATAGTTAATACCTATGTACACCTTTTAATTAATGCAGTAGAACTTACTGCGAGCTGAAGCCTCCTGTGTAAATCCTCAGAAGAGGCACAAATGAATCACAAGGTTGGAAAGGACCTACGAGGTCATCTAGTCTGACCGTCCACCCATCACCATTGCTACCCACTGAGCTACGAAGCCATATCTCATAGCACCTCATCCAGATGCCTCTGGAACACCAGCAGGGATGGTGACCACACCACCTGCCTGGGCAGGTCATTCCAGTGCCTGTGCACTCTCTGAGAGAGAAAGATTTTCCTTATATCTAATCTCCCCTGGCGCAACCTGTGGCCATTTCTTCTGTCACTCTGTGGCCAGCCATGTTTTACTGCCTGTGTTTTGTTCAGAGTCTTGTTCAGCTTCTCATGAGGCTCAACCAAAAGATTGAAGTCGTGGATCTGGAGAGGTACAGCACGTGCAGTCAGTGATCAGACATACAAGCATACTCTTCCTCCATTGTAGTTCAGAGAGACAGTGTACTGCAGGCTGCTACCAGATCGATGTGATAGACAGGCCACATGTACTGATATGACCTTTCAAAATTGGAGAATTTAATTATGCCTCCAAATCCATAAGTATTGCTTTTTTAATACAACATTTATATTAATTTTCTTTTCCAAAGAGCAGCTGGATGAAGAATGTTTTGTTCTCTTGCTTTATGTACAGCTTTATTTGTTTGACATCAATATAAATACAGTACAAGGATGACAGAATTCGACCACTGAACAGAAAGTCAGAAGTCCTTGTTACAGATGAATGGGATGTTGCAAGCTTTAGGATCTCTCATACATCTTGCTTTATGTCCATATGATTAATGCCTAACAAGGTTTTTGATTGATAGCTTAGCAACTGCTAACCAGGTGTTATGGGACAAAATGCTGAAATCCCTTATTTCATTGTTAGGGAAGGCTCTGGTTCACTTGGATAGACAGGAAGATGTCTTTTTTTTCTAAGTGGATTTTTAAGTAGCTTGCTGTGCCTTTCAATGTAATACGGCTGTGCTACAACTGCCATTGGAACACGATACTTAATAAATTCATCTGTAAGCACTAACTTGGATGACTTGGACTGCCCACATGGAAGGAGTAAAGTGAGGCTGAGGACATTGGGCCAAGACCTTGTGGGGTACAGAGAAACAAGAAAGTGTATCTTCAGGCTATTTTTGAGGCAAGATTTTAAGACTGTCCCACATACAAATAGGATTGCTTAAATTATAAAGGTTTTATTCTTCGTGCTGGAGTTATAAACCAAATGCACTGTGTGCTGTAGATGTCTCCTGTCTTAACTTCTCTCCTGCTTGGCTGTGCATTGTAACCACTCAGCCATGCTTACACTTAATTACTTCGTTCTGAAGAATTTATGTAACTGTTGAACACGGGGCGCTGGAGCAGAAAGAGCTTTGATCTGTCTAGCACGGTTTTGCTGCAGTTGGATTTTATAACTTAAAGATGAACTTTGAGAATAGTTACCAAAACCAGCGTTTTTTTGCTGCTCTTACAGCTCTTAGCTTTTTAGTGACTGATGATGTCTTGCTCTGCCTGCCTTGCAATGCCGTAATTTTCTCTTTTGGTGGTGTTGCCAGAACTGTTCTGAGCATCTCGCCACAACTGATCTTTTGTTTCTCTGTTTCCCTTTTAACTGATGGACAATTCTTTATGTTCCTAGCTCCAACTTCTCCCGCCTTGTTGCAACTTTAAGTATTCTATTGCACATTTCACACCTCCCAGTCCTGGTTATAAAGCAACATCAGAGTCATGGGACCTGTTATCATAGAGTGGTTTGAGTTGGAAGGGACCTTTCAGATGATGTAGTTCCATCCCCCTGCTATAGGCAGGGACACCTCCCACCAGACCACGTTGCTAAATGAGTTTCATCCATAACGTGAGAACAAATTGCTAAATGTTTTTCTTTTTTTTTTTTTTAACTTGATTAAGTTTGAGGGTTTAATTACATTTTTGTGGTGATTTTAAGGTTGTTAATTCAAGTAGAGGAGATGAAATGCAAATATGCGAGTACAAACGGATTTGGTAAATTACTGTTAAAAATTAGCACGGTGATTATTTTTCCTCCTAACAATAAGCATACATTTTAAAAGCTTGTGCTCAAGTAAAGTTTTAATTGAGATGTTTTAGGAGTTGAACTTTCTTTGCATTGGTATTTTTCTTTTTTTTTTTCTTTTTTGAAGCAATCCTGAATAATTTCTAATTAGAGGAATGATACCATTTGCCTAGATATTACCAGGCAATTTGTATAGATGTAGCACTGCACTGATGCATTCCTTTCATTACAAACAAGTCTGTTTGAAGGGTTCTGACTTGCTAGTTATTAAAATGGAACAATTTACTAATAGCCTCCACGTAGGTAAGAGTTTTCTCAATACAAGTAGTGAATTTCTTCACACAGCATCAAAAGTTAATTATAAGGTGTTTCTATCTGTCTTCAGACCCAGAAATTAAAAGTGAATGACTTGGAATCTATTTCTGCTCCTGCACCATGGAGTTGCCTAAACAGCACCAAATATCAGACCATGATTTAAGGCTGCAGAGGCTTCACAAAAGGACCCTGTTCACAAACAGACCCCACACCCCCCCCATACTGGATCTTTTGGGCTAGAAGAAAGTCAATTTTAAACTAAGTTAGCAAAACTAATTGCTATGGGTATTTATATTTTCAGTGACTTAAAAAAGACACGTGTGGTTCATTTAGGAACTAATAAAGGGCAATTTTTGCAGCATTTCCAGATTTTCTTCCAACAGCATACATGACCCATACATCCACACAAACCCACACGTGCATGTTTTATATTAAGATGTGCATATGTATGGCTATGAATTTTCTACAAATATAAAAGGAGTTTTTGTAACAGAACATCAATATTGCTGACCTTTATGTTTGTAAGAGCTGTGGCATGTAATCAGTCTATAGAAGCCAGCCAACAGCCCACCCACCATCTCCCTGCTGCTGCTGGGAATCAGTATGGGGAGGGGTGGGGAATTCACAGAATTATCTACTTTGGAAAGACCTTCAAGAACATCAGATCCAACCATCAACCTGACCTATCCCATCCTACTGCACCTTAGTGCTACATCCACGCATCTCTTAACTAACTCCAGCAATTATTTCTCCCCTACTTCCTTGGGCAACCCGTTGCAGTGTTTCATCACAGAATGGCTTGAGTTGGAAGGGGTTTTAAGGATCATCGAGTTCCAAACCCCTCTGCTGCAGGCAGGGCCACCAACCTCCCCATTTAATGCTAGACCAGGCTGCCCGTGGCCCCATCCAACCTGGCCTTGAACGCTTCCAGGGATGGATGGGGCATCTGCAACCTCTCGAGGCATCCTGTTCCAGCACCTCACCACTGTCTCTGTAAAGAATCTTCCCCTAAATAGAATCAATAGAATCATTCTTAACCATTTTCTGTGAAGAAATTCTTCCTGATACCCAATTAACTCCCCTGGTGCACAGTTTCATCGTGTCCCATCACTTGTCACATGAGAAAAAAAACTGTCATCTCAGGTTGGTCAGGGTTTTGTAGCAGATTCAGTTGGTCAGGTAATGCTGGGTGGGCTGGCATACAGGTCACTAAAATCTCATTTCTGAAAATAGAGTTGGCTTTCTGTTAACTAGAATTTTTGAGATTTTTCATGATTTTTCCACTCCTGTGGAATACTTAAAGATCTTGTCTGTTCACATTACATTATAACCTCGCTTTATCTCCGTTGATGTGGTCCTCTTCCTTCTGTTTGCAGATGCTTCTGACAGAATACCTGGATATGAAGAACACCCGCACTGCCTCGGAGCCATCCACTCAGCTCAGCTATGCCAGCTCTGGGAGAGAGTTTGCAGCATTCTTTGCCAAGAAGAAGCCACAAAGGCCTAAAAACCCTTTGTTCAAGTAAGTGCTGGGATGATGTTGAAGCTGTGTAATCTTCTTCCGTAGCCTTGAATATTGCATGAGCTGGCTGATAATTGCAGTTTCACAGTGTAAGTAGGGTGTAACTTTGGCGATGGAGATTTGATACTCGATGCTGAAGCCTCAGTAAGGTCACTGTTGTGGATTCATTGCTGATTTTTAGAGCTCAGCTCTTTCAGACGCATCACAGTGTTGGGATCCCTTTACCCAAGCTGCTGCAAAGCACGTAGCAATGTATTCTTCCTATCTTTGTGCACAGCATGTTCAAGACCTGTGTTAAAGACAGTGATAAAAGGGACTGGACAAAGAGAATTAAGATAACTGTATAATTACTTGATGGACTAAGTGGTTAATCCTATCACTATCTTATTTAATTTAGAGTTCAAAATGAAAAGAAAGAAGTGATTGAGGGGAGACCATAAGAGGATGAAAGGGTAGGTGGACAAGGGAGGGATTTAGGGAACTGAATTTGATGTGCACAAATGAGGAGTGGGGAGGAATTGTTGGTGAGCAGCACTGTTAGCAGAGGAGAAACCACCTTGTTAATACACAGATTCAGGTGAGCTTTGCTGAATTTTTCATCTCATTTACTGACATCCAGTTTTCTTTGGCCTCTTGAGGGTTTTGAGGAATTACCAAAATGTGCTGTTTTGACAGCAGGGTCTCTGTGCTGAAAGATTATGGTTTTGATCTGATGCTGCAGCTCTGCTAGCATAACTATGCGTGTGGCTTCCTGAACTCAGCACTGCCAGAATAATCTTTTTAATGACTTTTTTGTTTCCCCACAATGACAGCGTTCTAAAGCAGTTGCTAAGGGTGCATACTAGTTTAATGGTGGATCTGAGGGAAAGGCAGCAAAGGGAGTGGTGTTAGGGAGTACCAGTAGCTTGGGGCAGCAGTCTTTCCCCCATGCTCAACTGCAGCAGAAACAGCTTATCTGGTGGGTAGAGTCTGGACTACAAGCTGCTGCAGGGCTGTGAGCTGTCTTTCACTGCTCGTTAGTTCAGTAGTGTGCCTTACGAGGCTCTGTTCTCCCATATAGAGAGAGTTCAAGTATAAATTAAAAAAAAAAGTATGTCTACTGAGATGTTTGCATGAAGGAGGAGGAATTGGAAGCAGGAGTTTGTGGTTTCCCCATTTAGTTTTCTGGAGATGGGCAACTGGGTGACTTCAGTATACAAAATCCCATTTGTAAGTTGGAGTCCATCATTAACATGATGGAAAGTTAATGCTCCATCATGAAGTTCCAGGGGGGAACTTCAGTAATGGGAAAGGCTGAGTGATTGGAAATAGTAGTAATTGGAAACTATTTTATTTACAGATTGTTCTTTTTTTTTTTTCCCAACTAAAACTTATATCTGTCTTGATTATTCAGAACTTGCTGGAACTCTGTTTTCTTCGCCCTATATGCATGGGTATAGCAGCTTTATTCTTGTAGTACATCCAGGCTTCAGTTATAAACTAGTCTTGTGCACTTCCCTCTCTCAGGTTTAGCTGTCTATATAATCTCTTGTTATTAGGAGGTTAAACGTTGCCTGTCGATGTCAGAGGTATCTCCTGCCACCCTGTCAACCCGTGGTTATTCCTCCCCACCTGTTTTTTAACACTCCCATAGTTATTTGGGTCAAAATTATGCTCTTTACATTTATCCTGTCTTACAGATCTCTGCTGGAGCAAAATAGGGCTGTTCACCTTTTTGTTTTGTATCTGTTCTTGGGTGTACTTGGGCCGTTTAGGCTTGAGGAATAAAGATGCTCTGTTTCACCTGCGGCAATTTAAGCCTGTATATTAGTTTGTCAGCAGAGAGTGAAGGTAGGTGTAATTGTTTAAAGTGAAGGTGACTAACCTCATAGGAACAGCATGTCTCTTACCACTCATGGTCCTGTCACCAAGTCATTGCTGGCACTGTAGTGACAGCAGCACTTATTGGGATCTCTTATTTGGTTATCTGTCTTCTGTCAGCTGTCACCATATCTATGGAAATCTCAGCTGAAATGGAATTTCTCAGTCCACTGAGGGATGTACATGTTTGATGGAGTGTTATTCTTGTCTTCTCTCTCATCTTCAGTGCTTTTCACATTGGCTGCAGGGTTCTTTTTGTGCCTTTCCATTAGCTCTGTCCAAATCAGACGAGCCATCCACTTGTCATCAGAATATCTGCATTTAATTCCTCCCTTCAGAAGTCTCTTAGGGCAGAGCTCCACCTTGTGTTTTCCTTGCAGCTTGATGCAGATGTTTGTGCTGTGCCCTGTGATAGCTTGTTAGAAGCTGATTTTCTAAATACTGAGTACTTTTGCTAGTTGTGTGCTTATGAGTATGTGTGTGACGTAGCAGTAGTAGAAGGAGTGAGGACTCTTGAATTGGGTCTCACAGTCTGGAAATCAGTAGCTGGCCTTTGGAATAGACTTTGGATCATTCCTTATCCTGAAAATAGGTACAGTTCTTGGGGGGGGAGGGCGGGGATCTTGATGGGTTTAGTTGTTTAATGTTGATCGAGAAAGTAGAACTTCAGGTGCAGAGTTCTTTGGCAGACCAGAGAGTCATCATAAGCCTGGCTTTCCCCTTTTCCAAAAAGGTGCCAAGTGCATTTCTATTATCGTAGAATTGTAGAAGGGACATCTAAAGGTCATTTCATCCAATACCCTTGCAATTAGGGGCACTTAGAGCTTGGTCAAGTTGCTCAGAGTCTGCACCATCTTGACCTTTGAGTGTCTCCAGGGATGGGGCATCCACCTGCTTTCTGGGCAGTGTGTTCTGCTGCCTCACCACCCTTATTTAAAAAACAAACAAACAAAAAACAAATGCTAAAACAACAACAGGAAAAAAACCAAACTTTTTTATCCAATCTAAATCTCCCCTCTTATAGTTCGAAACCATTTCCCCTTGTCCTATCACAGCAGACCCTGCTGAAGAGTCTATCTTCTTTCTTATAGCCCGTAAGCCTTATATTTGGTCACCATCTCCCTTGCAAATCAGATTGTCAAGACCGAGATTGGGCATTCTTGGGAAAGGAATGGATTGTAGAAGTAGTTGTTGGATACCCAACACGTTAGTCTCATGCTTGACTGTAAAGACATGTAACTCTGGAGGTTGGTGGCCCTGCTTGTGGCAGAGGGCTGGAACTTCATGATCCTTGGGATCTCTTCCAACCCAAGCCATTTTATAATTCTATGTTTTAAAGAACAGTATGTGCAAGTTTTGCCACTGGAGGACCAGCATGAGGATAGCAAAGGATGAGAGCAGAAATGTTGAGTGGAAAGAGGAGCGTGGGAGAAGAATGTATCAAGGAGAGAGAGCTTATCACTGCTCACCTTCTGTGAGCATTTGAAAATGTAAGCATCACACCATGTATGGGGCATGATACCTTCTGAGTGTCCCTCTGCTTGATGCTGAGGCTGATTCATTTACCCTCAGCAGAAGCACCTCGATATCTTGTGGTCTTCACCATGAGTTCTTGAGTTCCCTTTGACAGTTTGAAAATGCTTTGTTCCCACTGACAGCAGCAGAACTGCCCAACCTGGAAACAAAGGGCTGCTTCTGACCTCAGGCTCCATGGGTTCCTTGGCCATAGGACATTAGACCACAGGAAGATCCAGCTCAAATCATGGCAAACCTGGAGCTGTCCTGAAATGCTGTAATGTCATTTCTACTTTCAGTGACAAACATTGTGTTAATGGGGCTCCGTTGGTTGAAAAGCGTCTCTTCTCAGATTGATCCTTGTAGAGTATTGGAGTCATACAATAAATAATAATAAATTTTTAGTTTCAATGAAAGTATTAGTTAATAATTTGTGGTTTTACATATATGCCTGTTAACAACTTATACTAACTTATCACTTTGGTTTGGATTTTAGCAATGTTTTGGGGCCATTCTTATTTAAATGATTGGGTGTTCCCAGCTGATGGCTTGGAGGAGCTATCTCCATGGCATACAGGCAGCTCTGTGTCAATTTCCAGCAGAGCTGCTCCGATTGGAAGTGCTAGAATTTGGTGCAATGGTGATCAAATTTTATAGGGGAAGAGTAGTTTTGTCCGCCTTGATCATTTTGCTCAGATATGCAGGGAAGTGCATTTTGTTTAGAGCTGACTGGTGCTTACAAGAAGGCTGACTGAATTTATATATTTTTTTTAATTACAGGTTTGAGTCCTCCTCCCATGCTATTAGCATGAGTGCCTATTTGCGTGAGCAGAGAAGGGAGCTGTACAGCAGAAGTGGAGAACTTCAAGGTATGAAAATAGATACTGGGAAGTTTAAATAATTCTGTTCTGTAGAAACTGAGCATCTCGTCCATGCTACTTCACAGAACTAATACCTCTCTAGTTTGCCATGCAGCTTGTCTAAATCACTCCAGTTTAGTTTATTCTTGCTCTACGAAGCACCTGGGCTTCTATTTATGCCCTTTGCACTTCCAGCTAAAGGTTCTTGTCATAAAACAATAGGTGAAATATGAACAGTCTCTCTGTGAGCATTGCGTTTGGGTACTTGGAGTTAATGTTTGCTTCTTTATCTGCAATTTATTTCCCTGTGTCATGCACTGAATGTTATACTTCTCCTGGATTACTTTGGGAGCTAAACTCAATCGTCTCACGTTTGAAGCATGAATTTCCATTGGAGGGACTGAAGTGAACGATTCTTCTTTTATACAGCACTTAAAGATGAAGAGTTAAAGTGTTAAAAAATAGTGAATGTGAGGTACTAGACTACTCTTACTGGTTTATATTGCTTGTGACAAATGTTCTTTGTACACAGAAAAATGTTCTCTGAGCATGGTGTCATTTCATGGAGTATTTTTTCCTGAATGTCTTAATTCACTGTGAGGTCTTAGTTTTGAGAGCAACAGCAGGGAAATATCTCAAGACTGCCATGCGTTGTATAGCAGGATTAATTTTTTTCTGCATCATTCATTGGAGTTTTCCTATTGGACTAATAAAAAAAAAATATACTGTAGTCTCTGAGGAGTCTATATTGATGGATAAGGGTAGAATTTCACCCTGAAATCTTGCAGATGGTAATTCTCAGATGGCTTTTATTTGAGGATGATTGGTAATTTACAGTAGAAATATTGGATGCCTTTGTTCCCTTCCTTTGGTGATATAGTTATGCTCAACTCCACCCGAAAGAGTGGAGTAAGAAGCACTCAGAGGTGTACAGTGTTTTTGTGGACCAGTTGCTTTACTTAGGTGCCTTTACAAAAGGGAACTTCATATCGATGCTCAAGTACATAATGACTGTCTGGCTAATATTCAGACACTTTTCCATTTGCCGGAAGGAAGAATCTGAGATAAAAAGTTGTGGGCAGCAACTGTCAACTTCAGGACACGCTAATCTGACAGCATATAAAAATAAAGTGAAGATACTTGTCTTTCAAATTATGATATCACCTCTTAAGTATGTTTGAGTATGTTCGTCTTACAGCTCTGCATCTTTCAAGACTCAGATTCTCACCTTCAAAATCTATCAGTTGTACTTGAACTTGGGGTCATCTGAAAGAAGCGATCCAGTTCAGCAGTGTCCTAAGTGTGAGTTATTGTATAGCACAGATGCTGAGTCTTATGGTGCAGTGGCCATCACTGTCACACCAAGCAGAAGATGCGTTTTTAAATGGTTCCTTTAGATTTGGAACTTGCTACTGCTGTAGGGCATGGTCATGTTGCTTAAGAGAGCAACTCCTCATTGATAGAAGACAAATGTTGAAGCAGAATTTGCCATGAGCTGAATACTGTGAGAATTTTCAAGAGAAGAGTGTGAAGGTGATGTATGCAGACTTCCAGCCTTGGAGCTAGTGTGGGGTTGGGAAGAATAAAGCTTATGAGCCGACGAAAGAGGAAAGGACAAAATATAGGAATTAGCATGGATATATAGGAATTAGCATGGATAGGGACAAGATGGTACTGCTCTTTATGGATGAATTGGAAGAGCTGGAACGTGGTGCAGTAGGTGACAAAAAGTCAGTGCAGGGAGTCAATAGGGACAATGGATGAGATGACTTTGCAAAGAAATCTTTACTGTTTAACCATCAAGAAAAGTTTCCCTTTGAACTTTATGTTAAAAATGTGCTATCCTCTCTTTCTATTATAAGCTGCTGTTCCCTTTTAGGTAGCTCATTAATCTTCCTGAATCCCAGACCTCAGCAAGATCTGCATTTTGATTTTTATCCCTTTTAAAGAGGAATACAATTTAATTGTTCAGTCAGGTTACTGGAAGGCAGGCATGTGACACTCTTCTGTGAATGCCATGCTGTTTCTCTTCCTTGACAGCCTTATCCGCAGGGATGATGTATCAGTGGCAGCAGGAGGAGGGTGGCTTGTTAGGACATCTTTTTCCTGAAAAGATCTTCAAAGAAACATGTGCATAAAATAAAAATTAAAAAAAAAAAAAAAAAACTTATAAAAGTTTGGTCCGTGCCAACTTTTTGAAGTAAGAATTTAATTTAAATGGCCTTAAAATGTGCCAAGATCTGAGCAATGCTTTGTCATTAACCTTCTCTGTTTGGAGTGAAATATTGCAGTGCGTAAAGCAGACATCCCTCAGTGGGAGGAAGAGAACTTCTGTATGTGGTTTAGAGATGGAAGGAATAGTTCTGGTACCTTATTCCCTTGGAACAGTAGGAAGATGACTTAGGCCATGTATATTTTCCCTTTAAGTTGGACACACAAGTCATTTGACAGCTGTCATTAACAGAAGAAAACAGAAGCAAGTACGTAACTGCAGTATCTCCTTATAAACTGATGCAGATGTGCTGCCCTGGGATGCTGTTAGAAGTACAATGTCATTAAAAAAAAAATTACAAACAAAAAATGATCATTATAAATCTTCTCTTTTTTTTTTTCCTTGTTATTTTTTTTTCAAGAGTCTTGGCCATGTGTTAAGCAGGGCAATTTACATTTTCCTTCTTTGAGTCCTTTTGCCCGTTGTTAAATATGATGTTCTTTTCATCACAGAAGTATAGAAAGGCCTGGGCTGAAAAGGACCACAATGGTCATCCAGTTTCAACCCTCCAGTTATGTGCAGGGTCACCAACCACCAAACCAGGCTGCCCAGAGCCACATCCAGCCTGGCCTTGAATGCTTCCAGGGATGGGGCATCCTTGGGCAACCTGTTCCAGTGCGTCACCACCCTCTGTGTGAACAATTTCCTCCTAATATCTAACCTAAACCTCCCCTGTCTTAGTTTAAAACCATTCCCTCTTGTTTATGTGAAGTCTTAAAGAATAGGGGTATATTTCAAAAGCAAATGCATTTATTACTGGAGCAGCTGAATGACTGCTGCTCGGTTCATTGCAGATATGTTCTTTTCTCCCTTAATAGTTCTTCGTTAGCCACACTTCTCACTGTGTCTGACCAGCTTGTGTCCCCAAACTACCTGCTAAGCAAAAAGCAGCCTGTGTCATGGCTGGATCCAGCTATGCACCATGTAAGCATCCCTGTGCCATGGAAGCCCTGTGCTGGCAGGTCCAGCAGCATGGAGGGCTAATGAATACTCACTGAAGCTCTTCCTTCTCTGGAGGCACACATTTATCCCACTGTCAACTGCAGGGCTGTCTGTTTCCACTAAACCTCTAAGAATTTACTATTTTTAAGATCTATTCCCTGTCACGTTTGGCTGAAATTGGCTCTCCTGCTCAGTTGTTGTGAGGGTGGAACAGACAGAAGATCAGATAACTCTTCTTTTTGTAGGAAACTTGGCTAAAATGTTGCTGTATTTCATTGCAGAGGTGGCTGCTTGTCAGTGACTGTTGGAACGAATCCCGTGTGTGCCTCTTATTTCATTCCACTATTGCCTTCAATTACCAACAAATCCTTGGGAACAGAAGAAAAATGTGGTCTCTGTGTGTGAATGGGGGGACTCAGGGACTGCAAGAGGGACAGTAGATGGTAGGGGAGGGGTCACTTGGGCTGGAGATGGTCTGCAAGGGCCTTGTTTTTTTTTCCTCATTAAGTTGGATGTGATTGGTGTCAGGAAAATGTGGCTTCAAGAAAAAATTAAGAGGAAAAGCCACTTGTAGTCTGGATAACATCTATACGTGTCTGGATTTCTGGATTGGTATTCTGGAGATGTTTAAAGGCACCAACCCTACTTTTAATTTCATTGTACTGAGCATGATACACATGTGTTGTGCGTACCTGAAAGGTTTTCATGTGGTCCAGCAGTCTTCACCAGCACAGCTCCACTGTACAATGATCTGGAAATCTGTCTTTCATTCATTTAAACGTCTAAATTTTGCAAAGCTGTGGCTGGAGCCGTGGCAGGAGCACTTTTTTCTAGATGCATCAGGTATTGTTTCAGAGTCTTGTGGCCTAGGAAATTAACATAGCTATGTTCATTGTGGCCTCAGTTGAATTTATCAGCAGAAATGGTAAAAGATGTTTTTATACTCTGTGAAAATCTGTACAGCTTTGAGGGTGCTGATCAGCATGAAAATAGCATCCAGCTTCTGTTATCTCTATGAATGCAGGCCCTGGTAATTCCTATCGAGGTCAGCTTTGCTTGTGTTATGCATCTGGGACATTTTTAAGAATGAAATGTGAAGTGCTCCTGAGCAGCTGTTGTTCCCATGGATGTTAATGGACTCCACAGCTGTTCATCACCTCTTAAAACGTGGGCTTCTTAATGCTTTCACCCCGGAAGATCAGCACAATTCAAAATTAATTAAACCTCTCCAGACCTTTGTGAAGTAGGATTTCACTTTGATTGTAGCTGTGCAAGCTAAGGCATGAATCGAATCATTCTGGGAGGGGTGGTGGAGCAGAATTAGTCCTAATTCTAGTCCCAGTCTTCTATTAGATCACACTGATTGAAGTTATTATGGCATCCAAAGGAGGGCTGCAAAGATGGAGAAGAGTCTGGAGGGCAAAGTCTATGAGCCAGGAGTTAGACTCTGTGATCCTTATGGATCTCCTCTAACTTGTGATTCGATGATCCCTTGCAGTGCCCCATGAGAAATCACTGCCTGCATGTACTTCTGTTTCCAGGATGGTATACAACTGTACGAGAACTGTTTCATAATTTCTGTAAGTCCAGGTGCAGGGTATTGCACTTGGGTCAGGGCAATCCCAGATACGTCTGCAGACGGAGAGAAGGACTCATTGAAAGCAGAGAAGGACTTGGTTGTGGTAGATGAAAAACTTAATATGAGCCAGCAGTGTGATCTTGCAGCCTGGAAGGCCAACTGTATCATGAGCTGCATCAACAGAGATGTGACAGCAGGTAGGGAGGCGATGGTCCCATCTACTCTGCCCTCATGAGACCCCATCTGGAGTGCTGCACGTGGGTCTGTGGCCTCTTTTGCAAGGAAGACACAGAGCTGTTGGAGCAGGTCCAGAGGAAGGCGTGAAGATACTTGGGGAGCTGGAGCTCCTTTTCAATGAAGAAAGGCTGAGGGAGTTGTTGGTGTTGAGCCTGGAGGAGAGAAGGCTCTGAGGAGACCCCATTGTGGCCTTCCAGTGCTTGAAGGGAGCTTATAAGCAGGATGGGGGGAGTGACTTTTCACACGATCTAAGGTTGTAGGAGAAGGGGGAATGGCTGTAAACTAAGAGAGGGAATATTTAGTTTGGATGTTAGGAAGAAATGTGGTGCTTCATGGGTGGTGAGGCACTGAACAGGTTGTCCAGAGTGGTTGTGGATGCCCTGTGCCTGGCGGTGCTGAAGGCCTTGTTGGATGTGGCCCTGGGCAGCCTGATCTGGTGGGTGGCAACCCTGCCAGTGACGTTTGGGTTGGAACTGGATCGTCTTTATGGTTTCCTCCAACCTAAGTTATTCAGTGGTTCCGTGGTTTGTGCTCTCGCTTTCTCTGAAGGTAGGGCAGTGCTGGCTGTACAAGGTAACCAGAAAGAAGTTCACAGAGAAAGTGTTTAATAGAGCACGGAATGAAATTTGTGCTTCCAAACTGTATTCCCCCCCTACCAGACAGAACTTGTGTGCTGAACTGAAAGAGGAAAAATTCTGCTGCTTTTGAAGCTATTTAGCAGTTTATGTCTAGGATCCCCTGTGACGCTATGCTGTTCTTTCTCTTTCCTAAAAGTTTTGTTCAGTTTCAATTGGATCGTGCTAGATGTTTGGACTGTGGGTGAATGGTTCAGGCATAGCTAACATTACCTGCTTTCTGCACATTGAAAGTCTCAAGCGTACTCCAAGTGAATCAGTAGGAGGGCTACAGAACTGAAGGTGTGTCATGCCCTAAGGATGGCAAACAGTGCTGGGAAACAGAGACTTGCAATGAGACTGCAGGTACTTATTTATTTATTTTAGCTTATTTCTTGTAAGTAGAACCTCTGAAGATTTTTTTTTTTTCTTGTTGGTCAGGAGAAAAATGGAAAGCATTGAACATCCCTGTGCTATGAATTGGAGATGGGGAATGGGGCTGGGTTACTTGCTGCTATGCTGTTTTTAAGTATTCTTGATCGAAGGCTGAACATTTCTTAGCAGAAGGTTTTAAGTAATTAAGGAAATCAAAGAGAAACTCAGCTAATTAAGACTTTGATGCCAAGAAATAGCTGTGGAGGCAAATGCTATCTGGTATGACAAGGGCACAGTGTAAGGCCAGGTCCAAGGAAAATGCAGTTATTTGTAGGTGCCTTGTTCCATTTGAATTCACCAAAGGGCTGCCGGAGGGAGCCAGCTGTGTGTGCTGCTGACAAAAACGAATCTTGACACTTTGGATAATGAAAATTTGGTTCAGCACCTTTTAGAGATGTGTATGATAATACGTTGTCAGTCGGAGGCAGTGAGGAGGGGGGAAACGGTATCACTCTCGTCTACTTAAAGGAGATGTTGTGACAAGTGGACAGTCCTAGTTAAAATTCCCCTTTAGGAAAAAAAAAAAAGAGGGTTTACCCATTGAAGAACCCAAAGTTGGTGATGGGGAAGAGGGGGGGTGGTGGTTTGATGTCAGGCTCTTCTTGCCATGCAGCTGCTTTGGTCTCCCCATGGTGCAGAGGATCACAGTTCTCTTTGAGCTGGGGGAGGGAGGAGAGGGGAGGGGAGAGAATCGCTTTTTTGTGGTTAGACAGTATTAATGCAATCATCTCGTTCAGACCTTGTAAGCCCACTTATTATTTCCTCTGCGTGTGTTTTTTCTGGTTTAGCGGATTAGCTGCACTGTCTCTTCAAAGGCTATCCAATCAAGAAGGGGTTATTAAAACCGGGGCGCTTTATGACTGAGAATTAATTAGAGCAGCATTTTCATGCAAAACATCCAATTTTTTGATTAGCAATGGAGCAGGGCCGCAATTAACACTCTAGGAAGCTTAAATTTCCAGCATTTTGATTCTCAGGAAATGAGATTATCAAACTGGGGTCAGGCACTTGACAGCAGAAGGGGGATTATGTGTAAGAAAATAATTTGTTTCTTGATTTTGCCTCTGAGATTGTTGTTAAAGTTATGGTGAATTCAGAGGGAGGCAAAGAGTGGAGGGAGAAGATTCCAAAGAACGGAAGCAGTAGAAATCCTTTGCTGTGCTGCTGGTGTTGTCCTTGTTGTGTCGAGAGCTGTCCTCATCCCAGTGTTAGCAAGTGTACTCATTTTGCTTTTCAGTGACAGCAACAGGTTTCCATTGCTTTTTTGGGGTTAGTCTGCATCCCTAACTGATGTGTTTTGAGTGTTCTGTGTTGATTTTTAAATATTCAAAACATTTGCGTCCTGGGAAGGGAGGCAATGCGTGTTCATTTTAATAGACAGACTGCCTTCTCTTCTGATTGTGTGGTTTGTGCGTTTTTAAGCTATTTTCTCATCCACTGCAGGTATCTGAAGGCTTGTCATGGAATGATAGAATCACTTGGGTTGGAAGGAGCCTCAAGGATCATGAAGCTCCACCCTGCCCTGCTGCAGGCAAGGCCACCAACCTCCGCATTTAATACCAGCCCAGGCTGCCCAGAGCCCCATCCAACCTGGCCTTTAACACCTCCAGGAATGGATGGGGCATTCACTGATTCCGTGGGCAGCTGTTCCAGCACCACGCCACTCTCTCTGTAAAGAACTGCCCTCTGATATCCAACCTAAATTGTCCCTCCTTCGACTTCAAACCGAACTTAAAAGCTGCCTATCCTCCTGCTTCTGCTTTTAGTATGACCATAAAGTTCAATTACTATGATTTGCATTACTTAATGTATTATTTGTGAGTGCAAGTGTTTGTGAAAGCAAATATGATGGAGTTAACTGTCGCTAGAAGCCATGTTAGCCACATTTTTGGTCCCGCATCCTACTAGGAGTGCCCACAGCTGTTGCATCGCTTTTTGCAGCAGTCAGGTTTTTAAGGATGCTCAATCCCAACTTGCACTGTCAGTGTATGCTCACAGGCCACACTTTGGAATCATAGAATCATTAAGATTGGAAAAAACAAGAGATCACCTAGTCCAAGCATCAACACGTCACCGCCATGCCCACCAAGTCTGAGGCCTTGCACAGATCTGGCAGTGCACCCCAATTGCCCATTACTCCCTGATGTGCTTTGCTCCCTAATTTGCTCCCTGATTTCCCTCCCTGGGCAGTGCACCTTCATGTCCAGCTCTGGCAGTCTTCAGAATCTGGCTATTGCTCTCCACTTAGGGATACCCCTATAAATCCTCATTCTTGGCTTGAAGCCCTTTTTGCTTTAGTCTTTGGTTTCTGTCACTTCAGAGCTAAAGGGCCTCTCATAACTATACTTTGCAGCTTACCACATATAACATTGTCCTTTCCTAATATGAAAAACAGTAATACCAGGGCATCAAGGTGTAGTGTCAGTAGAGGAGTTTGTCAGATAAAGGCTGAAAATCAGAGGTGATGGAATCAATTATGATTTCCTTCACGAGCTGTGATTTTTCCATTCTTCTTGTGTCAATTACCAGCACTAAACTTCTGTCCAATCTTGATATGAGGAAGGACATAGAAAAAAGTACTCAGTGTTTAAAAATAATATTCCCACAGGTGACTGCTTCTGTTTTGCTGGGAAGCTGCTCTGGCCAGGTATGATTTGTGGTTTATTGTGTCAATTCTGAGAAGGAAACCTTTCAGGTTTTCTGGGACTCACTCTGTAACAGCATCCAGCATCCTTTGTTTAGAATGCAATTATTGGTTTTCAAGGTACTTATTTACAGCTTCTATTCAGCTTTGAGTTGGGTGACTAAAGAATTTGGGGGCACACATTTTCATATATTTAATTTCTAATTGGATATAACTTCAACAAAACGACTGTCAGATGGTCTGTATTTTAGAGGTGAACACAGGGGAAGTAACAGGAGAAGCATAGCTCAGTAATGTGACTTTGTCTGAATTGGTGTCTGTTCTCCTTCTTCCCCTCCATCATCAGCCGTGCTCTGTGCCATGCAACAAGCCGTGCTGTGTCAGTGGGTGAGATGTGTCCCAGTCTGAAACAGAAATCGTGCTTTGCTTTTCAGAAGGACAGTAGAAGCATTTCATCACTACAGCTAGCAATAAAATAACCATGATACAGTTCAACAGGTACTCTTCTTACTGTGATCTGAAGTAATCCTTTCTTCTTTTCTCTCCATATGTGAGCTTCGTACTCTCCTGGAATTTGTGCCTTTGTGTAGAGTTCAGTAGTAAACCATATATTTAAAATGGTTCTATCTTGCTGTTTAGGATCAGTGTTCTCTCAGTTTGGTCTGAGGAGGTCTGGTTTCTGATCATCTGCTCCTCTTTGAACAGCAGTCATTGCTGCTCTGGTGGAGGTGGACTGCAACAAACTGAAAGGATGAAAAGGTTTCCATAGTTTAAGTGGTCGGTACTGCTATTTTCTCTTCTAAAATTGTATCTGAAACCAAGATCCTAGTTTTGAGCTCCGGCTATCCATTGGATGTTATTTACTGAAGAATCATTTCCTTGGGAAAGCTTCCTTTGGGAGCTGTTGGAGAGGGTTCAGAGGAGGGTCACTAAGATGATTTTAGGGCTGGAGCACCTCACTTATGAGGGCAGGCTGTGGGAGCTGGGCTTGTTCAGCCTGGAGAAGAGAAGGCTATGGCAAATTACAACACATGCCTTAAGGGTGAGTGTGGAAGCAGAAGCTGTTGCTCTTGCCTTGTCTTGTACCTGTTCAGTGGTAAAGAAGTGTTTAATCTCTGGCCTTGTCATTCTAATGCTTCTAATCTGTGTTTGAAGTCCCTGAAAAATGTGAAACTTGTTTTTCAAGTGGCATAAAAAATGCACCAGGGACAGCTATATTAGCATTTGGATTTTTGCCTTTGGCTTTAACTGATGGATATATTATTATTATTATATTTTTTTTAAGCTGAAGAGATTTTTATTGTGATAATATGGAAATGAAACTTTACAGTGACAAAGTGGTGGGCAGCTTTAGAGAGCCCTGCTTTCAAGTAGGGTTAAAACCATTTAGGTGAGCATGAATTAACATTTCCCTTGTCTGGTAAAGGTTGCCCTTTAATTGAGATTCACCACGTTCAGTCCAAAGCCTGGGATCCAGGAGACCTCTCTACATAAAGAAGGCACAAATTGGAAGCATAATCTCATCAGAGGCTCAGGTTATATGGTAATAAATCATTCGATTCGAAGCTAAAGAAGCTGCCACAGAGCATAAAACACACAGATGCTTGAAAGACTTCTGTGGCTTAGAGTTAGAATAACAGTTGGAGGATCTGTAGATGTCTTGAATTCCTTCTTCATAAGGCAGAAATTGTTGTGAAGAAACTGATTCTTACCTAATTAGAGGATTAAAATATTATGTATTTGCTTTTATGATAATTGCTATTCTTTCTATCCAACATGCGAATTGAAGGTGCAGCACTGCCATCCTGTTTTGTGCAATAGTTCTGAAATCATGACAAAAAATGGCAGCAGCCTTTGTATATGCATTATGTTCTACTTTTTTTTAGAGAGAGAGTTGTGTGTTGAGTAGGGGATTCCTTTTTATAGAAGAAGATGTTGATGTCAATCCATGAGGTGCTGTGACGTAGAGTTTTGAAGATACAAAGGCTATGGGTGGAGGGCTTTTGGGACTTAGTGCATAAATCGTTAACATTTTTTTCCCTTTATATAACATGCACAGTATTAGAATATTTTATAGTCAGAAGATATAAATATTTTTCAGACAAGGAGAATATAATAGAAGAATGCTTTTTTTGTCAGTTTATAATGGTAGAATATGGATGATCAGCTGCTATTTCTGTTGAGATTGGAAATGCTGAAAGAACGCTTGTGAGAAGCACCAGAAGCTTTGAAGCTTTATGCCAATAGGCTTCTAGGTCTCTAATTTTACAGCTTTTTGTTGGTGCTCAAGGAGCCTGAATGCCATCAGAATTGCACTCTGCAGTAGAACAGTCTCATGCTATCATTTTGATTATGTTATATGGGCCACAGGATTGAGGAGGTCGTAAAAAAACAATGATGTGCATGCTAGCTATATCTCCAATAGCTTGTTTGGTTATTAGTCCAATTTGAGTTGGCCTCAGAAGCCTGAAATTGGAACATGAATGGAAAAATGATTTAATGAGTAACATAGTTCTGAGAATGAGTCTCTTCATCTCAAACTGTACCTAGCCATCTCTGGCCAGCTAACAGCAGTGTGATTTGCACAGGATCCATAGTAGTGACCTTAGTGACCAGATGCTGTTTGGAACATGTCCTGTGCAAGGCTGTCATCTTACACAAAGGCAAAAGCAGGATTTTGGGGTCAGAGGTATGTCTTCTGATTTGCTGGCAGCTTTGCTTGTCCTTTTGCTGGAGTTGTAGATAAGACCAGGCTTAGACTCTAGGCTGAGACTTCTCTGGAGAAGTTGTAGATAAACCTAGGTTTGATATGGGGTAGTTGAAGCGAGGGATGCCTAGGGAAGGGTTCAAAGTCAACTCCTTCTGTTTCAACTGTCAAAAAGAAAAAGTTTAAGACAAAATGAAATATTTCCTTCATTCTGGAGCATTTTGGAGTGTCAGGAGAGAAACTTTTCAGAGCCCTCTGATTTGCATTTCTTGTTGTGGATTCTCTTCTGCGGATACTTAGCCTTCAGTTTCCATCCAGTCTCCTTTTAAAATGGTGACGCTTCTGTCTGCTGATGACAGTTGATCCTTCTTTGACAGTGGGTTCACAGTTTCAGCAAGTGACTGATGCTGTCAGCATTGGATCTATTGGCTTGTTTCAGGAGTGTGTGCTTGAAGCTTCATTTTTCCAGGAAGCAGCCATTTGAATGGACACCAAACACAATTGGCAACACTTTATCCTTTTTTAATATGCCACATCTGTATCTAATTTCATTTACAAAGAAGAAGAGGAAAAAAAGAGGATGGGGAAGGTAACCAATCCCCACATTGAGTGGATTTTGCAGATCCTTTCGTGCCCAGGCACACCATGCTCTGCATTTAAATTCCTGCTCTCTATGTACATTACCCAAATTGTCACGTATCTATTGCCATGCGGTCACCCCAAATGCAGAGAAGTTGTTAAAACCAGATTTTTCTGTTTGTTTTCTTCATTAAGAAAAACTATTGCAGCTGCTTGAGGGAGATTGTTCCAAGTTTGCCAGAGAAACCCAGATTGTTTCTTTTTCCTCTAAATAGTGGGTACAGCAAATATTCTCTGAAGATCTCATTAGTGTTTTCAAATTTCATTGTAATTACTTAATAGTATAATAATGCTCAGTAGTTGGATTTTTTTTTTACATAATATCAAAAATATTCAAGTGACTGGGGGCTTAGAGTGCATCTGTGCTTCTCTTTGGGAATTTTAATTGCACTGATCATGTGGCTGTGTTTGACTTAATTGTCATCAGTAGTTATTGGATGAGATCCCTTGCATAAGCACTGTATTCACTGCACCTCGATGGCTTCTAGAAATGTGTGAGCAAATGTAGCAAATGGCACTTTCTTTGTCTGCTTAATGAATATGTAAGTGATTTCAAATGGCCTCTTCCCTAGATTATAGCTGTGCATTTTTTTTTTATAATAGGAGATATGTTGATATTCTGCAGAAAAGCTATAATTCCCGTAATAATTGGTTTATAGTGCACTGAGTGCTTTTCTCTCAGCAAGGTAAGACACCAATTTGGCATGACCAGGTTAAGTAAGGAAGCAGCGTGTGACCGCCGTGTGCTTGTAGGATCTCATGATGCTCGGGGTCAGTTGCCAACCATGGGAAATAATGCCTTTTTAGCTACTGCTGGACTGCGAGCATTTCATTATAGTTGACTAAAAGTTATTTGCACAGAGCAGGCGAATTCTAAAGTCTGTGAGAGTTCAGGGGCTAAAGCATTGAACAGTTTTTGTGGTGCACACAGCCAGTAGGGCGTTACTACGTTTTAAAGATAATTGCTATGCAAAAAGCAATCAAATCCCACTTCATCTGAAAATGTGCCAGGTTTTTTTTTGTTTTTAGTTATTTCAGCTTAAGAGAAACAGGCAGTTTCTCAGTGACCTTGCAGAATCATAAAATACAGAAGTATTTGAGGAATCATAAATAGCCTGGGTTGAAAAGGACCACAATGATCATCCAGTTTCAACCCCCTGCTGTGTGCAGGGTCACCAACCACCAGACCAGGCTGCCCAGAGCCACATCCAGCCTGGCCTTGAATGCCTCCAGGGATGGGGCATGCACAACCTTCTTGGGCAACCTGTTCAGTGTGTCACCACCCTCTGTGTGGAAAATTTCCGCCTAATATCTAACCTATACCTCCCCGTCTCAGTTGAAAACCATTCCTTGTCCTGTCACTATCCACCCTCATAAACAGCCATTCCCCTTCTGTTTATATGCTCCTTTCAAATATTGGAAGGCCACAGTGAGGTCTCCTCGGAGCCTTCTCTTCTCCAAGCAAACAAGCCCAGTTCCCTCAACCTTTCTTCATAGGAGAGGTTCTCCAGCCCTCTGACCATCTTAGAGGCCGTGTTGTTGGAAGATGAGACAGCGGGACAGAGATTGATGAGGAATTTTACAGCTGGGAAAATGAATATGTAGACTAAGTTAGGAGAGACTGTGCTCCGTCTCATACTTTAAATGTCCCAGGTAGGAATTCCTGGTCACACTGAAGGTCATTAGAACAGGGCTCTGTGCACCTTATGGAGCTATGGGTGTCCCTGCTCATTGCAAGGGGGTTGGACTAGATAGTCTTTGAGGGTCCCTTCCAACTCAAATGACCTAAAACAAGATTTTTTGAGAATCGGGGCTTATAGGCATAAGAGATCTTTCTTAGTTGTGAGATGTATTGCTTTGGAGGGAAGGGAGGAGGAGTGAGGAAAAATGCTCTGATGTCTGAATCAGCTGGCGAGGTACCACTATGGCACATTGCATAGGAAGCAGCCTTCTGTTGCCAGAACAACAAGCTGTATTACTCCAAGCATTGTTTCTATCTCAATTTTATTCTATTTTTTTTGTCATTTGAATTAGTTTGTAGGTGAAGACGGTGATACAGAAAGTGAAAAACAAATAATTCACCAATGGTAATGTCTTTACACGAGTCCCCTATCTGACCTAATCAGCCCTGAGGTATCCCAAAATGCCACCTTCACCTCACAATCTGGATTCCAGTGTTTTTATTGAAACCTTTTGCTTTCTAATTAGTTCCCAGGATGAGAAGTGTTTAGGACTCCATTAGTGCTAATAGCTGGTGCATGTGTATGTATACAGAGGGGAGAATGTATGCAAGAGGTGTTTCCACGTATGTATCTGACACTCCTGGCGGTGCTAATACCTATCTCTTATCCCTAATTGATGAGTTCAGTGCTGTGTTGAGTATTCCACATATCCGGGGGAGAAAAGATTCCACAAAAGACTTTTCCTTCCTCTGTCAGCGTGCTTGATAACTGGAGGAAGTCAAATGTTTATTTAGAGGTGCGATAAGGAGGTGTGCTCTGTCTGGATACCCTCCTGCATTACTCTTACAAACACAAATGTCAGCCTATAATTTTTAGTTTCAATAGACCGGTTTAGCATTATTACATTAACCATACCAGCCCGAGCACTTATCTCTGCTTTTATATTGTGTTTGTAATTATACGATGTCTTCCTACCGGTGTATTCTCTTAGAGCCTGTTTGGAATGTAGAATAGTGTATTAAAGATAAAAGCCAAGCATGGTTTTTATGGACATTATTTATAGCTCTTTTTTCCTCTTGTTGTTTTAGGTATTCATTTCATTTATAAAACTTTATATAATTGCTTTTCGGGCTTATCTTGGTTTGTGTTATAGTTAAGTGCTCTATTTTCCTTATTAATAATCATTGGTTACTCGATCCTTTTTTGGAGCCTGCATTTTTCATCCAGAGATAATGACTGGTTCATGCATTTGTGTGTCTGAACTGTTCAGATTCAGACCAAGGCTGCTTTGTGTTCCTATGGGCGTGCAGAGTTGGGCAGGGTAACCTGAGCCACCGGGCTGTGTGGGAATGGCACTGTGCCACTGCACACCTTAATTTCACCTGGTGTCCTGCAGGTAGGAGAAATTTGTCTAGCTAAAAGCTCTCTTTTAAAGACTACTTTTATAACTGGAGGATCCAATTTAGGAATTTAACAAAAAATCGCCCATTGTAGCTTGGCCTTCACCTTTGTATGACAAAAAGCGTTTTACCCCATTACAGGTGCTACAACTACAAAGAATAAAAAGGGACAATAAATGTTATTTTCTCCTATTGAGTGCGGGTAGAGATCTGAAATATAGAGAGCAAATCTGCCTGAAGCAGGAGAAAAATACAGCATCTCTTGGCTGGAAACTAAAAGAATCATAGAATCGTAGAGTCACCAAGATTGGAAAAGACCACCAAGATCATTTAGTCCAACTGTTGCCTATGACCAATACTTCCCATTAAACCACATCCCTCAGTACTACATGTAAACGTTTCTCGGACACTTCCAGAGTCGGTGACTTCCTGGGCAACCCATTCCAGCACCTGACCACTGTCTACAAGAAGTATTTCCTAACGTCCAACCTGAACCTCCCCTGATACAATTTGAGGCTGTTCCCTCTCATCCTGTCACTAGTTAGGTGGGAGAAGAGGCCAAACCCCAGCTCACCACAGCCTCCCTTCAGGCAGTTGTAAGGAGCCATAAGATCAACCTTGAGCTGCTGTCCCTCCAGACTGAACAATCCCTGCTCCCTCAGCTGGTCTTCATAAGGCTTCAGCATTCCTGAATCCCATTCTTCTTACTCCTTTGGAAAACTACAGTCTATGCACAGAAACCTTGGTAGTGTGTTGAAAAAAGATATTAAGTACTCTGGACATCTAAGGTAGTGGGTTATGTAGTGGCTGCTGTTATATATGTGATGGACGCTCCAAAAGTGCTGCTTCCTTTTTTATGGTGTTGGATCACAGTGTCAGAGTCAGATGTTGATGGTGTGACAGTAGAATTGAACTTTCCCACCAACATTCCATTACGTTTTGTTGCTGTGACAGATGGCAGCAATACCTCTTAAGATCTGTGCTGTTTGCCACTGTGTTGCCTTTTACATGTATGTGTCTATTTCAGACCCGTTTTGATAAAATAACAGCTGCATTAATGGAAAGCTTTATAGTTTTGTTACTGGAAGAGTGCAGAAAGCATTGCTTTCACATCTTTGCTATTTGGTTCAGTAAAGCAAGGCTGACCTTCATGGCTATACAGAGCCAGTTTTTAGGTGAAAAACATGACTGAATGCAGTGAGTCTTTTCTGTTTTTATTGTTGACTCTGTATTTAATAACAAATCTGGTAAATCATGTATTATTGAATCACAAAAGGAGCATACAAATGAATTTTCCTCCTTACCCACTAAAGTAGATGAAATCCACATTAGTCCCAGCTGGTTTCTTTTTCTTGTCTGTTCTGGTAGATTATGTTGAAAACGTTCTGAGCAAAGTAATGTTGGTTTTAGGTATTGAGTGATACACCTGCCAGTTATTTTTTGGATTGCAGGAAATCAGTTGTCTGGGGGGGTTGGGGAGTTTACTACAGTACAACTTATTCATGAAACCAAACATGCTGTATTTAATCCTGTTTTGTTTTTTTTCCATACAGTTTCTTCTTTACTGGATGTTGAACCTTCCAGGTTTGTCTATAACGAGCATAAAGCATGTCTTATGCACTGAGAAGAGTCATTACAACTATGTAATGCCATACAATTGAATTAAATGTGGGGGAAGAAGATTAAAACCCCCTTCTCTCCATTTTAATAGGAAGTAGATGCAAATGGCATTGGATAAGCAAATTATAATACATTTTTGATGAAAAAGTGTCAAGCAGGAATGATAGGTTTGATTGTCTATATAAGAAGTTAATGATGCAGTTAGGAAGCAGAGTGAGGAGATGGATGTGGTGGATGGAATACCAGTGAAATTAAGCAGGTTAATTCCTGGCCTTGATGCAAGACTCCATTACTCTGCAGCCTGAGTGCAGATTATTACAGTTACCTAATGTATTTAACTCACTTAATGCTTTCTGATAGTGCCTATGCTAAAGACGAAAGGATAGTAGTATTTTGACTTCGTTTTTTCCTTTTTTCTCAGAAACATAGAAAATTATTGGAAAATAACCAGAAATTGTGCACTTGGTGTCCAGTTGCTGGTGTTCCTAGGGAGCAGCGCAGCAGGGATTTGACATATAAGATTTATCTAGAAAAGACTGCTGTGCTTGACTTCCAATCTATTTTCCTTATATCATTCTTTACTAGTTTTTTCTTTTTTTTTTTTCTTGCTAGTAGTCTATTGGAGGAATATCTACAATGACTGCTCTGAAAGTAGTGCCTCTTATTATGTTGTCCATAAAGTCAGAGGTGGATGTTAGTGGTATGGTAGTAAAAGCTGAACCTTCCAACCAATACTCTATTACATTTTGTTGCCACATAACAGATGGGCGACCTGACAAAATTGTGTCTTGACATGGAAGTGTGTATGAAGCAAAGGTATGTCAGTGAATTCTTCTGTGCAGAAAAAAAAGGCATGCATTGGCATTCACTGATGCATGCTGGACATTTATGGAGACCAAACAGTGGATATGAGCACAATGAGGTGGTGAGTGGTCTTTCAGCAGTGGTAACAGCAACTTGTAAGACAAGCCACGTTCCAAGAGGCCATGTTCAGCTGTCACACCACAAAATGTAGAGTGCCTTGATCACCTCATCCTCACAAGCTGGCAGATTACAACTAAGGAACTGTGTACTGTGCTGAATATCAGCTTCAGTGCGTTGGAAACAGTGGTGGCAAGGTTGGAATGTTGCGAAGTTTGCATTGGGTGCTTCCCATGAACCCTCACAGAAACAAAGAAAAAACTGTATGCAAGTTTGTCAGGAGCTATTGAACTAATATGAAACTGAAGGTGACAGCTGCCTGAATCCCATCATTACTGGTGATGAGATACTGTGTCACCACTATCAGTTGGGGTCAAAATGGCAGTCTGTGGAGCTGTGGCATGTGAATTCCACAGGGAAGGAAAAGCTCAAGATGCAGCCTTCAGTGGGTAAAGTGATGAGCACCGTTTTCTGTTTTTTTTTTTTTTCTGAAAGAGAAGGGCTGATCCTCCTGAATTTTATGGAACCTAGACAAACTGTCAGCTCTGACCTCAACACTGTGGTGCTGGGTAAACTTGAAAGCTCAAACTTCCCCCGAGTCAGGCCAGAGAAGAAGACAACCTTTCTTTTGCAGTGTGATGATGCCAGGCCCCAAAGCAGTTTGAAGTCAGTGGAGTACATTGCCAATGTTGGCTGTACAGTCCAGATTTGGTGCCTTCTACCTTCTGTTTGGGCTGTTGAAAGGTGGTCTGCATGGGCAAGATTTTCCTAGAAAAGATTTCATATTAACAGCTGTGAAACATTGGGACAACTCCACTGGTTCACATTTTTCTGAGTGTAGAATGCAGGTTCTCATTGATTGCTGGTTAAATTGCATCACTAATGGCAATGACTGTTGAAAAATAGTGTTTTGTGGCTGAGAATTGACTCGATCAAGTAGTATCATTTTGCTCTTTGTATCTGTTGTTGCTTCCGTGAAAATCAATAGGAGGCACTACTTTTGGAGTAACCTGTGTATATAAAGTAAGAGGAGAGATGTCTGTCTTGCCTTCTAGATTCTAGCCCCTCTATGCATGCTCTCTTTGATTAATATCAGCCAGATAGCCTTAGGTTTTCTACATCCTGAAAAGTGACAGTTAGAAAGAATGAGGCCATATTGATCTTGTCCAAGCCTTCAATTAGTTGCAGGTAAAGTTTCTTCTGCTGCAGGATCTGATATTGATACTGAAGCAGTGTTGTTATTTTGTAGGATGGCATGCAACTCTGTACGAGAACTGTTTCATAATTTCTACAAGGCCAGGTCCAGGGTATTGCACTGTCAGGGCAGTCCCAGGTATGTCTACAGACGGGGAGAGGGACTCATTGAAAGCAGTCCTGCAGAGAAGGACTTGGTTGTGGTAGATGAAAAACTTAATATGAGCCAGCAGTGTGATCTGGCAGCCTGGAAGGCCAACTGTATCATGAGCTGCATCAACAGAGATGTGACAGCAGGTAGGGAGGGGATGGTCCCATCTACTCTGCCCTCATGAGACCCCGTCTGGAGTGCTGCACGTGGGTCTGTGGCCCCTTTTGCAAGGAAGACACAGAGCTGTTGGAGCAGGTCCAGAGGAAGGCGTGAAGATACTTGGGGAGCTGGAGCTCCTTTTCAATGAAGAAAGGCTGAGGGAGTTGTTGGTGTTGAGCCTGGAGGAGAGAAGGCTCTGAGGAGACCCCATTGTGGCCTTCGAGTGCTTGAAGGGAGCTTATAAGCAGGATGGGGGGAGTGACTTTTCACACAATCTAAGGGTGATAGGAGAAGGGGGAATGGCTGTAAACTAAGAGAGGGAATATTTAGTTTGGATGTTAGGAAGAAATGTGGTGCTTCATGGGTGGTGAGGCACTAAACAGGTTGTCCAGAGTGGTTGTGGATGCCCTGTGCCTGGCGGTGCTGAAGGCCTTGTTGGATGTGGCCCTGGGCAGCCTGATCTGGTGGGTGGCAACCCTGCCAGTGACGTTTGGGTTGGAACTGGATTGTCTTTAAGGTCCCGTCCGATCTATTTAACGATATCCAGAAATCCATTCTGTGATAATTTAATAAGTACTTGGGAAACACACATGAGTTCTGCTGTTAGCGAAACAGCTGAAAGCCCACTCTTTTTCTGTGCTGTCAGGTATATATGCACAGCACCATTGCTCTTGGCAGATTTGCCCAGGTAAAACAGATTGGCAGTTAGCAGGGGATCGTGCTGCTGTTCAGGAGTAGGAATAGCCTCATTTTCTCTTAGTTGCACTGGCTCAGTGTGACCAAGTGACAACACCACTGAAGGTACATTTGTATTCTTAGGCAGCGTAAGCCGAAATTGGATTTAGCAGAGAACAGAACTGGTTTTCGTGCAAGTACTTCTCAGTGTAGACTTCAATATTGCAAATAGCTTTTCACGTTTCAGGTAGCATCAGTCATACTACATGGAGCAACAGCACAGCAGAAAATAGGCAATTTCTCTGGAAATCTGGATAAATGAGAAGTCATCTTCTCATTATCTGTTTCTCTTACCTTGTTTGGGAAGTTGGCAGGACTAAATCCCAGTCCATTTCATGTCTTAAAAGACGCTTGCATTGCTCCTAACCCTAAGTAGGCTTGATGCTAACCACCTGCTATGTTGCATGTTAATTTTAAGTGCTATAACACCTTACTGGGCTCTGGTTTCCTTCATTTCCTCACTTGAGTCACTACCAAGAAACATTCTGATATGTTCTTCAGAGTACTGTTATAGCTATCCATAACATAAATGGATAAACATAAACATTTGTAAATACTGTTGGTAAATCTTCATTTTCTGAATACTGGTACAGACGTTCATTAGTTTCTGCTTAATGTTCCTTCTATTATGCAGCTTCTCTTGCTGTGATCAAAAATAGAGTGAGTGCCTCTGAGTGCATTGTTTTGAGTGCCTGGAAGGCCAAGAGGTTCAAGAGTGATCTCAGTAGAGTTGGGCTTCACGTAAAAGAAACTATATTTTCACCTAAGTTAAGTTGTAACCTTTGTGTGCTGAAATTATAATGTGCAATGAAAACATAACTAGCATTGAACACAGGTAGAAAACATTAATTCTGCAAAGGCAAGTTAAATAAGCAGATGGGAATAATCTGTTTTAACATGATTACAGTGCCATACAAGGAACCCTTTTCTAATGACTGGCTGCAATGGCATTCCCATGGAAACAATAAATACACATTTTTAATAGTAAGGCAAGCTGCTTGAGTGTTGAGGCTTAGAGATACCAAATACAGGTGTCTCTCTTAGCTGGGTATAGAGCTGTTTTCCATTACTCTGACATTGTGTGGAAAAAGGTCTTTTTGACATATGCCATTATTTAAAATAGTAGGTGTGGATTTGTGGGTGGGAGGTTGGGGCACAGAGTCTGATGTCTAGCTTATATATATCTGGTTTATAGTCCTTTATGTTTTAGATTCGTCAGATGCCAATAAGAAGCAGAGCTGGAGCTGAGCGCTCCCATTATCACCACTTATCCTAGCGGCTCCTTGGCTGGGTGTTCGTACCATGGCTGTGTGTGGGCCAGCAGCGTTCATCTCTTGGGGTTGAGCATCAGCACAGATGGACAGGCATGGGAGGAGTATGAAGCAACACAACAGACAGCATTATTGAGAGAAAAGCAAAATGTCTTTAAAGAGCGTCAGGCATTAGGACAAAATGCAACTTTCCTTTAATAGTAATGCTGGCACAGATATTTTCTGTCACCACTTTTTTTTCTCCCTCTTTTGATCAGCCAGTCCCTAGTTTAGAGCTCCTTTTCAAGGCTCTGAAAAGCATCACTTGAAGAAAACGAGTGAACCCTGAAAGTTTGGATGCATAGTTTTTGTATTTTATTTAAAAGAAAAAGTAGAACTTGACTTTCAAAGTCATATAACCGACCTATTTT
Source organism: Perdix hodgsoniae (assembly GCA_035772895.1). Classification (NCBI taxonomy): domain Eukaryota; kingdom Metazoa; phylum Chordata; class Aves; order Galliformes; family Phasianidae; genus Perdix; species Perdix hodgsoniae. The sequence continues at coordinate 897,834 of JAPSGF010000101.1, read as the reverse complement.
GCTTTAAAATACTTCCACTCTTCCTCAGAGTATCAGAAATGTCACATAACACACCATAATGTTTGTGTTCTGGCAAGGCTGAGCCCTTGGTTGCTGTAGAGATGAATAGAAAATAGCTTTCCTCTAGTTGTGGTGCCTGACCTTTTAAGAAATCCATGTACAGCTTCTGAATTTCATTGAGTGAATTCAGTGAGTGGAAAAGGAAAAGCAGAGTTGGGTAACTTTCATCTGAATTTCTCGTGTTCATACGTAATTCAAATACATGAGGAGGAGGGGAAACAGTGTACTTCCCTAGGATGCTGCAGAAAGATTCCTTCTTGAGGAATACACGGGATCTAAGTAAGAGTTTGGGTTATTTGGAAGATATGTGATGCTGGTGAAACGACTGCTTTTCAACAATGTGGGAATGTTGGCTTAAAGCAAAGGTCTTAGAGCAGTGGTGAGCTGTAATACTCTGTTCTGCCTCATGGAAAGAAGGGAATTAGTTGAGTTTTTCCTTCAGGTGGGATGTTCTTCTGGGGTTTGTTGCCTCCACCTTGCAGTCTTTAATGAACCTTTCAGCAGTGTTGTATTCTGGAGGTCTCTACATCTCTGCTTAACTTCTTGAGGTCCCAAAAGTCATAGAATCATAACATATCCTAAGTTGGAAGGGGCCCATAAAGATCATCAAATCCAACTGCTGGCTCCAGGCAGCACCACCCAAAAATCAGATTGTGTGTCTGAGAGCATTGTCCAGACATTTACTGAGCTCTGGCAAGCTTGGTGCCATGATCACTGCCCTGGGGAGCCTGTTCCAGAGCCCAACCATCCTCTGATCCTCCTCTGTCAACAATAGTGATAAATGTCCCATAACCACACCACAGCAGCACTCTTCAAGCTGTGATCAGTGGAGGGGAGAAAAAAAATTCTACAAGATTCTTTTCCTATTTAATCTAACAGCAAAGAGGAATCTTATACATTTGTATTTAAAAAAACAAACAAAAAAAAACACCAAAAACACAAAACAACTAAACAAAAAAAAAACAAGCACGTGAGGTTCATTGAAGAGTACAGAATCATTGAATTGTTTGAGTTGGAAGGGACCCTTAAAGGTCATCTGGTCCAACTCCCCTGCAATGAACAGGGACCTACAGCCCCATCAGGTGCTCACAGCCTACTCCAGCCTGACCCTGAATGTCTCCAGGGATGGAGCATCCACCATCTCTCTGGGTGCTGGAACGTGCTTCATCACCCTTATTGTGAAACACTTTTTTCCTTGTATCCAGTCTAAATCTCTCCTCTTTCAGTTTGAAGCCATTTCCCCTTGTCCTGTCACAACAGACTGGTAAAGAATCTGTCCCATTTTTTTCTCATAGCTCCCCTTTAGATACTGAAAAGATTGGGATTTACCGATTTAGGATTAGGAGTCTGGAGAGTCAAGAAAAACAGAAGCATTGACCTCACTTCCCTTAGAAATTTAGCTACAGTTACAGGTTAATGATGTGATTTTTCTTACTTGTTTAAGAAGTTTTATACATGAACATCTATTTGCTTTTCTTCAGCACTCCTAGAAGTGGAAATAGGTATCTGAAATGCAAAGGAAAATAGGCGGCTGCTGGAACTGGGCTGGATGCTGAACCAGGCTTGCCTACAGAGCAGGTTGGTCGTGCAGTGTGAGCACTGGGAAGCCTTTACACACCTCCCAGGATCTGTTCTGCTCTTCTCAAGGAAATAACATCAACAGAGGCAGAGACAGATTTCATGCAACAAAGTGGTTTTGAGTTTAATTCATCAGATACTGCTGTTAGGACTCGTTGAGGGAAAAATAAATCTTCATTCCAAAGAGCAAAACCAGCTTAGGTAGCAGCAGTGCAGGCTACAGCCATTGCCTATAATTATTTCAGCTAGTGCTGGACTCTGCACACAGCTGTCAGGAGCACCTTAACTGAGGCATTTAAAAATAACCTGATCCACAGAGGTGGTGGGGGGGGGGAAGATATGTGTGTTTTGGCCACGCTGTTTTCTGTTCCCAGTCGATACCCCTGAGCTGACTTTGATTCACTGCTTGGCTGTGAGCTTAGCTTTTTTCCACACATCAAATTAGCAGTGGTTTGGGTTTTATAGGCTAACAGAACTTGTCGGTGAGACAGTCGGTGCAATGCTATTTCACAGAGAGCCTCTGCTTTCTGAGTACAGCTGCTGCTGTTGTTGGGTTAATGTTGACACAGATCAGATCAGCTGTAGAAAATAATCTCCCCGGTGAGACCAGGGCACCTCAGTGTTCTCAGCATTTCTCAACAATTTCTGTGTATCGGTGAGAGGAAAATGATTGGTTACTTGGCAGGACCAGCAAATGTTCGTGGTTTCTGAGAAGCAACCATATGCATTTGCTTGGGCCTTTTCTGTTTGATGCTGCATTTGACATTTTGGACACTAAAGGATGCATTTGCTTTGTCTGACTTTCTAAGAAGACAGCCATCTGGTACTGTCAGTGTCTTGTATTGCCCTCCCCAAAAGAAGGGGAAACTTAGTTTTTCATCTTCCATTTGAAACAGCTCATTAATTTAAAGACAAGAAATAAATGTAATGGGTTAGATTGCATAAGCAGCATATTCTGTATAGAGGAGGGGAGGGCCATTGAGGAGAAATGAATGAGAGGAGTTCAAACCTTACTCAGACTACAAAGGCCTGTCAGACATTTCACATAAATAGTGCTGGCAAGAGGGGAAGGAAGGAGAGGGAAAGCTTTCCTTCCAATTCCCTGCGCTTAGAATTGTCTGTAGTGCAACTTGAGCAGTGCATCATTTCTAGCTGAGGGGAAAGAAACCCAAACCTCTTCATCTTCTGTTTCTCAGGCTTTCTTGATGGGTCATCTTACTCAGCCGATTGCCTTGACAGCTTTTCATCCAGCTGATAAATGAGGGTTGCATTGTTTTTATTGTACTCCAATATGTTGTGTACTGTGCTGTTAATGGTTAGTGGCAGGAGAAATTCTTGCTCTATCTAATCCAGGGAATCACTGAAGGATCCAAGAGGCCCCAGAAGTAGATATGAGGTATCTGATTTTCTCTGCTTGTTAAGTTATCTACGAAATAGAAAAATGAATCTTTTTGCTTCAGAAATTTCTGAGGCTAAAGCTGAGTATTCGTTCTGACAGCTGGCAGAAAGGCTTTGCAAATCATTAATGGAATTGTGAGCCGGGCTCCTCTGGCATCACTCATTGTGCACCTTCAGGGTCATTGGTGAGGGAACTAAGCATGAAAGTTGGTTGCTCTTTTCCCCTTCTGGGAGAAAGACACTTCATCAGAGAGATGTTTTATACTTCTCTCTCAGTATTTAGATGAGCAGCAGGGACACGTTTTCATGGCAAGGCCCAAGTCATGCATTTCTCTACACTTGTCTTCATTTCCTTCAAGAGAACAGCTCATTATGAGAATCTTAGGGTTCAGTGTGGTTCATGTAGAACAATACTGCTGTTTTTCATTTTGCTCTTCCATGAATTATGATATATGATGATTTTCAGAAAAGTTTGTCATAAAGTGGGCCCTCCACTACAAGAAAGACATCATGGCCCCTGCAGTGTGTCCAGAGAAGGACAGTGAAGCTGGTGAGGAGTCTGCTGTACAAGTCTTACGAGGAGCAACGAACCCTTGAGGTATTCAAGAAGAGTTTAGATGTTGTACTGAGGGACATGGTTCAGTGTGGAAATATTGGTGATGGTTGGACTGGATGACATTGGAGGTCTTTTCCAACCCTGCTGATTCTACGATGAAGATTTGCAAAGCCAAGGTGACATCTGTCCTGCTTTACAGATGGAAAAAATGAGTATCTTAGCATAGAATCACAGAATGGTTTGGGTTGGAATGGACCTCAAGAATCGTTGAGCTCCAACCCTCCCTGACACAGGTAGGGCCACCAACCTCCACAGTCAACCTCCATAATCAAAATCAAAGGAGATCCTCTATCATAGAATCAAAGAGGACATAATTTAGTAGTCGTAATGTAAAGAATTTTAATATAAACTAAGTGTTAATATTCAGTCAAAGCACTGATAGTTACCTGATAATGTGATATATAAGTGCTGATAATGTGAGCCATAGCAAAGCTTCTTCCAGCTGAGTTTTGTAACCTGTGGAAGTTCTCTGCTTCTAATGATCTTCCACTGATAGTTGGTTGAAAGTCCAATTTCTAAATCATTACCACTGTTGTTATTGCAGCAGCGTAGGCGTTGGTTTTAAACAAGAAGGATTTGGTAGGTCAAGAAATAACTGTCTCTATCCTTCTAATTCCCTATTCTTTAGGGGGGAGGATGGGGAAAGAAAAATAACGCTTTATTTTATCTAGCAGTAAATGTAAAAGAACATTGACCTGTCCATTGCTGGAGTCATGTTCCATCTACCCAAAGGCCTGTTTGCCTTCTGCTTCTCCTTGTATACCATTCCATAGTGTTGATGTGGGTTGTGGGGCATAGTTCCTCTTAGATGCTGAACCTCCAATGATGGTGAGGTGCCTCTCTATTTTATCTTTCTGTCACTTTCTGTAAGAAAAATAACAAAGATGTTACTTAGTTCCACTTCATCTCCTTTGTCAAAAAGGACTCTAGAATCCAATGTTCAAATCACTTTGGTATTAAGAGATGTGTTTTCTACATAGCTTTAAGCTAATCAGAAAATATGCTTGGAAATGCAAGTTCTTAGGGCAATGAATGCGTAAGGGAACTCGCTGGTAGGCTCTGTTTTATTCATTGATACTGTTCATTGTAGAGAAACAACTGTGTTGCACATAGCACAGATTTGAAAATGGATTAATTTCTGCCTCAGGCATGTTGAGGTAGGCTGGGTCCGTAAACATCTGCATCACAAATTGCCATTTGGTCTCCATTCACCCCACATCCATTCTGATCTGCTTTTAGTAACTGCTATTGCAAGGACCACTAAAGCTTGGGATCAGTGATTTATATCACCTGAAAGCAGCTGGGAAGCCCTGTTTTCACATATTATAAAGCATTAGCCTCTGACCCTACAGATTTGTGATGTATTAGCTGCTAAAAGCATGCTAGAGCTAACATATATATGGGCAGGAACGTAGGAAAGTAATCAGAGAGATAGAGTGGTCATATTTCATACATGGGGTGTCAAGTGATTTCCAAACAGCTAAGTTCAGTGGAGTACTGAGAGATTTTCAAAGCTAATAATAATCAAATAAATGGGAAGGGATAACTGATATATATATAATGGTGTGTATTTGGGTGAGAGTTCCACATCTGGTTTTCAAAGAGACCAAGAGAGCAAAGGAATCCCGAGTATTGTATCACAATATTGAATCACCTGTTGTATCTACTACACATCCAAACATCTGAAAAAGAAATGCTAAGTGTTGATGAGGTGGGAAAGTTGGTTGCTGGGGTGAAACACTGGATTAATTCTGTTTCCAAATGATGCCAATGTCACGTATGGCTTCAGGGTAAGTACTGCACCCCTCACTGTTGGCTGGGGTTGTAAGGATGTTGAATGCTGGAAGCTTGGATCTTCAGGAATACCCATCCAGGCAGTTGCTCAATTTAACAATCTCCTGTAAGCTTAAGATATAGTTCTGATTTTGTAAAGGATATTTTAGCACAGAAAAGCATTAGTTGTATTTCATTGTGGTGTGAAGCCTGAAAATAGCAGTTCTGTACTGAAGCATTTTTATGAATACTGTAGTGAAAATAGAAACCTGGGGGCTTACTGACAAAACCACTGTTCATAGAAAAAGAAGGCATCAGGGTTTTGGAGGAAAGTTTGAAATGCTTCTAATTCTACATTCTCTACTGTGAATGTAGCTTAAAATCTGCCGCACTAAGAATCCTGTCCTGTCCCAACCCCTAGAAATGAACTCTTTCTCTGAAAGAGTGATGAGGCATTGGAAGAGGCTGCCCAGGGAGGTGGTGGAGTCACCAACTGTGGAGGTGTTCAAGGACCATTTTGACCTTGGTTTTGGAGAACCAAATCTGATCAGGTTCTTTGCTGACTGATGAGTGGAGTTTAAATTTTTGTTTTTCATTACACGCTCTTAATAACTGAGTGTATATAGACACTAAAAACCATCCTATTCATGTCAAGAACAATCAGGAGGAAAAGGCTGCTCCTTTTGCTTGTTTTATACAGATGTATATGTTTGTGTCTTTTTGCATTATGTACTTCTGTGTTCTGGGGCTGTGACTACACTGGGACTGCTGCAGAAGATCTCGAATGCAGTGAGCACAAGTCTAATTATTTTGTTCACTAGAGGCAATAATTGGCTTGTTCAGAAGTAATGAGATAATTCAGATGTAAATTCATTTTTGAGAGGGGAATTTTAATAATGGATAATCTAGGAAATTATATCATGAATGAAAGAATATTTTGTATATAAAAGGGACAAGTAATGTAACTACAGAAGGTTAGGGCTATTTCAACTAATTCACAGCTGGAAACGAAATCTGGGAGATTGCTTTTAACTGCAGTGTAAATGCTGTACATTCTGAGATATTAGCACTGGGTTGTTAACAAGGCTATTATCCTGCAAATACATAACTCCAGTGCTCCCAGAACTTTGTTGTGGATGGGTTGGTGTTTATGGAGCTGAACTTGTTGATGAAAGTACATGGGCAGCCTGATTAAATGTAAGCCTTATCACAGAAAGTTCAGGTTGGAGGGACTTTGGGTCGGTCTGTCCCATCTTGGGGCCCAGAACTGGACACTATTCCAGGTGCCTACACACCCACCCACCCACAGTTTCTCCTCTGTTCCCAGTCTTCTGATTGCTTTTTTCCCCAGACTGTGAACTTGCCCGTCTTCTATGATTCACATGGATTAATCTGTGCACAGTCTTAGGGATTTTACTATCCATTATATACAGTGTGCCATGGCAGCTCCAGGGGCCCAGCACTGGCTCCAGTTCTCCACATGCAGCCCCGCCAGTGCTGGACAGAGGAGTAGGATCACCTCTCTTTTCCTGCTGGCACTACTTTGCGTAACGAAGCCAAAACCACCACCAGCCTTCTTAGCAGTAGAACCCACTGCTGGCTCATGCTCAGCTCAGTACCCCCAGGCCCTTTCTGCAGAGCCGCTTCCAGGTGGATGCTGCAGCCTTTTTGGTGCTGGGGTCATTCCTCTGCAGGGGCAGCGCTCTGCTCTTCCTCATGTTTATGGCGGTGAGCAGAATGCAGTCCTGAGCTCATCTGTGTTTTCATCTTTTCTTTAGCATTTTTCTGAATATCCTTAAGGCAGTTTTGATGAGCTAGCATGCATTACCCTTTCAGAATAGATTCACAGAATCATAGAATGGATTAGATTGGTAGGGGCATTAAAGACCATCTAGTTCCAACCCCCTGCTATGGACAGTGTTGCCAAGGACCAGATCAGTCTGCCTGGGAGCCAATCCAACCTGGACTTCAGCACCTTCAGGGATGGGGAATCCACAGCTTCTCTGGACAACCTATTCCAGTGCTTTTAGGAGTCTGATTTTTAAGTTGGGATCAGCTTATCTGACTTTAGAAGTTTATTTTTCTAATTCTCAGTCAGAACTGTTCTGCCCTGCTTCCACATATAGTGCGGAGTTGCTTTGGAGCTTCTGATAAGTCTTCCTGCCTTGCGTTTTCTATCGTGGGGTGCAAAAGCCACGTAGGAGCTATAACCTAGTAGCTATAATTGTGAGTATGAGGTATTGTGTGTAGGTGCCCCAGGATTTTGTTTGAGAACCCCCTTTGTTGATTGTCTTCACTGCTTTCCCCCATTGTCATCCTTTGCCTCATGCTCTTCTTGCTTTGAAAGTATTTCAGTTGCAAGTGCTATGTTAAGCCCTTCTATTTTTTCCTGTCCTGTGCTGAAGAGCTGTGGCTAATTTTAATCAAGCCTGGACTGTCATTCTGGTTCATCAATGTCACATTAGCGTCATTCCTGTTCATCAGTGTCGCATTAACAGTAAATCTGAGCTCTCTGATTATTAAAGTGGATGGAAATCACTGCTCTATGTGTGGCCAAATAGCGTCTCATCAGCTGGATTTTTTTATGGGGCCTTGATAGTTTAATGCAGGCCTTGTCATGAGCTTGTAACTATTTGCTGGTTGTTATCTTCGTGCTTTTGGATTGCGTTAATGCATCTATTCCTCATTTTTCTTAAACACACTGTATCACAGCTTGAGTAGGAACCTGGTTTAGGTTGATGAATTGTTCATATTAACACTTAGGCCCTCCGTGAGAGTGGAAGTATTTAAGAATTGCTGTGTAAGACTGAAGATTGGGAAGGTGGGAAATCATTTAAGTGGGAGGGGACACGAACTGGTGGTTAGTGAAGAGAATCGTGAGTACCACGAGCGTTCAGTTTTGGGCCCCTCACTATGAGAAAGACGTTGAGACCGTGAAACGTATCCAGAGAAGGGTGATGAAGCTATGAAGAGTCTGGAGCACAAGTCTTATGGGGAGCGATTGAGGGAACTGGGGTTTTCAGTCTGGAGAAGAGGAGGCTCAGGGGCGACCTCATCACTCTCTCCAACTCTGAAGTGTTGTGGTGAGGTGGGGTTGGCCTGTCCACCCAGATTGCAGCAATAGGATGAGAGGGAATGAGCTCAAGTTGTACCAGAGGAGGTTCATGCTGGATATTAGGGAAACTTCTTCTCAGAAAGAGTGGTAAGGCATTGGCACAGGCTGCCCAGGGAGGTGGTGGAGTCACTGTCCCTGGACGTGTTTAAGAAAAGGGCAGATGTGGCACATATTTGTTGGTTGGTGTGGTTATTTTTCTTGTGGATTACAAGCATAAATAGAAACTATGAGCATTAAACACTGTTACTGCTGTTATTCATCAAGTCTGTCAGCGCACAGCTGAATTTGAAGGAGGCACGTTGCCTTCTTGTGGGCCAACCACGTGTCCTTTAAAAAATAATTTGCTTTTCCCTGATTGACGTTTTACTTGTTTAACTATGAACACAAAAGGTTCCAGTCCAGTGCTAGGAGTAATTTATTAGCAATTAGCTGGAATTGCAAGTTAACCAGCATTGGAGCCCAGTGGCATTACAGGAGTCCGGAGTGACAGAATGAATCTGGTCAGGCACTAATTTAACTGCCTGTGGTAAATCTCAGTGTTGCCACACTAAGAAAATATATTTATACTCAAATTATATCCATCCATCCGTGTGTGTGCATTTAACACTCAGTGCTGGAACAAGCATTGCGCTAAGAGGTTTGTAATGCATTTTCTGCACCAGAGACCAGGCTCTTTCTTGGTGATGCAGTATGAGCAAGGCCCTGCCAAACTGCTTTGCACTGCATGCAGGAGAGGACACCCAAAGGATTTGATTTGGTGAGGCATGTTTCCTCCCTCAGCATAGTGCTTTCTCAAAGGCTTTTGTCCAGCTGTTAGTGTTACGGTGGAGTCAGGACTGCCGTAGACTTCAGTGGCATTAGGCTTAATTAGTTGTGGAGCATGCAAGCTTTTCTTCACTTTTCTTTAGTGAAGAAAAAAGACTGCCATATGATATTTGTCAGTGGCAGATCTGCCCTGTCGTCAAGAGTTATAGTTAACCTTTTACCAGTTATGATGGCGGCTAAAAGGCGCTTCCATCCTCTTTGGCTGCCATCAGACCTGGTTAAAGGTTAACATCTTGCTTCTGGCACCAGGGTCCTGCCAGGACTCCACTGTTCCAGCATAGCCTTCCCAAGCACCCAACTGGCTCCAGAGCTGATTTCCTAGCCAGCCCCTCAAAAGACTGCATGAAAGTAATAGAAAAACTTAGAAGAAAAAAAAAAAAAGTTGAAGGAAAATGCAGGCATTTTCTTAACAAAAAAACAACAAAGTATAAGAGCTTGCATGTATTGGAAATGACCAGTCCCTTTGGGTGTTCTTCATTCCTGAGACCTGGATTTAATTGGAGTCTTTAAACCAAATGCCCTGGTGGCTTCTGTCCCCTGGTAGTAAGGGGGGTAAGCAATAGTGCTGACTTAATCCTCAAAGAAACATCCTTTGGGAATAAGCTCAGTCCACTGTTTTCTTCTTTGCATTTTTTTTCTTTTTTTTATTTGTCTGTAATATATATTCAAAACGACATTCAGATGGTTGTGTTTTCATGGGCACTGTGGTGATGGGTTGATGGTTGGACTAGGTGATTGCACTGGTCTTTTCCAGCCTTGATGATTCCATGATTATAACTTAGCCAGAACTTCCATATGGCCGTAGCAGCATCTGCAGGTGAAAGCTTCATACTGGAGCTCAGCAGCAGCTACAAGGCAGGTTGAAAAATCGGCTTAAATTTGGTTTTATTAGCTACTGCCCTGCAGTTTTAAGGCTGCATTGGAGCCTGAAAAGCATAAAAATGAATGCAAGTCTGTCCTAGGCCAGAAGGATCACCTGAGGACAGATGTATTTTATGTCTTCCATGTTGTGAGGTGTTATGGAGGGAGGTGTAGCTATATGGAAATTACTAGTACCGAAGTAACGCTGTTTTTATGAATTTATGGACAAATCATGTGTTGACAGCTGTTTGTCTCGGGCTTTAATTGAACCCACAGTCCCTATACAGATTTTCTGCTTAGTTGTACAGGAGTAGCATTTTGGTGCACTAGATTTTTGCAAGCTGTATTTCACTTAGAAAGCAGCCAACAGCTATAACTGTTTTCTTATTACATTCACATATGGTATAAGTAGTATTGGGTTTCAAGGTGTATTATTTCTCAACAAATTGTTGCTGAAACTTTCTTAGAACTGCCACACAGGGGAAATGAAAAAACCACAGCACAGTTTACAAACAAGAGTAATTTCAGCTGTTTATACAGAATTACATCTCTGCTCCCAAAAGAAACTGTTGGAGAACGTTGTGAGTTTAGGAACAGCTTTATTTTTATTAATGCTTTTTTTTTGTTTGTTTTAATTGCTGAGTTGAAGTTGTGTTTATTACCAAAAATTCCCAAGGCTTTTCCTGTTCTCAGTTCAATCTCCTTAACACCGCACGGTTTGGTTGTTTTCCTCCTCCTGGTTATATTGTTTCTCTGCTCAGATTCATTTAGTTTGAGTTCCCATACACAATGCTAACTGTCCCTTCTTTGACAGCTTTATAAGTTACAAAAAACACCTTTCTCTTATTTATTCTCATCTCATAAGGACTCTTGAAATATTTTGCAAGTGTTGCTAATTAGTCAGTGTGAGTCTTGGAATGTTAAGTCCATTTTACAAAATATTAGAAGAAAAGCAAGAAGGATTTTTTCCTTCATTGAAGTGCAGGACCAGAGGCTGTGTGTATAACCTGACTCTTCCAGCTGTTGGTTACATGCTGATCCACAATTCATGATGAATCTTCAGAACCCACAGCTTCTCTGCGTGTGTTAAACTGCTTCCATGCTTTGTTGGATGGAGTATCCTTCATTTCACATTGGATTACATGCATCTGCAGACAGTTCTGTTTCTCTGTCTCTTGCTTCATTTTCCTTTGTAAAATTTCTAGCCTTCACTTTTTTTTTTTGGTAGATTTTTTGAACAGTGGAAGAGAACTGAACTGAAAGGAGACTTTTCTTCCTTCCACCTTGCCACCAGCAGCCTTCCCCACTCTTGCTCCAATATTTGGACATTCATCCATCCCCAGGTTTCCCATGCAAGGATTAACCTGTATCCCAGGTTAGCAACAGAGGAGGAGGACTCACTGCCAGGACTGTAATACAGTTTCCAGTACTGGAGGAAGATCCCTTCATGTCCAGCACATAGTGAATGGATATGAAAGGAAGGACTCCCCTGACTTAACACACAATTTCTTGAATTCTCTCTGGAGCCTTTCCCAAAGGATTCAGTGATATCATAGAATCACAGAATGGTTTGGGCTGGAAGGGACCTTTCAGATTGTCTAGTTCTGATCTCCTGCTATAGGCAGGGACACCTCCCACCAGCTTGCTGAAAGTCCATCTGACCTGGCCTTGAATGCTTCCAGGGAGGGAGAGCATCCACATCCTCCTTGGGCAGGCTGTTCCAGTGTCACCACCCTCACAGTACAGAACTTCTTCCTAATAACTGGTCTAAACCTACCCTCTTCCATTTTAAAGCCATCTCCTCTTATCCTGTCTCTACATGCCCTTATAAGAAGTCCCTCCCCAGTTCTCTTGTAGGTCCCTTTCAGGTACTGGAAGTCGTGATGTATTTTTGACATTGCTGTCTTGAAAGTACCAAATGTTGCTACCCATCATTAATCTGGGAAGTGTTCTATATGTGGGGAAAGTCAGCAGCAGTGACATGCTTTTTTGCCTCATTTTTATTCTCTTGCACTAAATACGGTCCTCGGAGAAGAGTGGACTTCCAGCTCATATTTGCATCCAGGTAAGAGCATAGGGTATCACTGAGTATTCAGTTCATTTCAGGACCAGTAGCCATTTCTTAAATCTAGAGTGACCTGAAAATAGACACTTTGTTCTTTTTTCAGCCTGGTCTGTGCAATCCTTTCAACATGAGCACGAATGGATTTCCTGCACAATACTATTTCGTGCACTGACCAGTGTTGCAGATTTCCACCAAATGCTCATTGCCCCTTTGTGCTATGGCTATTTCCCTAAATTCTCTTATTCCAACATCATGATTTTTGAGAGTGCCTGTTTCATTTTTCTTTTCTTTTTCTTTATTTTTTTCATTGCCATTAACAGGGATTTCTGAATACATCTCCTTGCAATAAATTAAATGAGGTTACAGCTTGGTGTCCCATCTGTACAAGAGCTTCAGTTCTGCTTTGTGTCTTGAATCTTTGAACTTTGGCTTTGTCCTTTTGGTTGTTGTTCCCTGAATGCTTTGGCACGAGGACAAAATTAAAAAGCACTGTAGCTGTTACTGAATGGTAGGTGATGCTGAACCCAGTTCTTGAAATGGAAATTAAAGGCCCGTCTTTTTTACATTCCTTTTCTTAAGCAACAGGATATTGATCCGCTGGGTTGAAGTCTTTAAATAATAATAAAAAAAATGCTCTGTTATCTTCCCAGTTTATTTTTCTGGAGGAGCATGTTTTAGTTATCTTTGCATTGAGCGATATGAAAGAACACGGAGATCAGATTTAGGTTATTAGGGGGATAGATCTTGTGCTTCATTCTGTGCTTTCTTATTCTGCCTTGTACCAGTGATAAAAGCGAGGGGATCTGAAGCTGAGCTTTGTCTGAAAGTTTTTTTTAGCTGTGAGAAGGGTTCCTGTTAAATGCCTATTTGAGATTAAAGTGAGATGCATGCAAACCATTGATGTGTTAAGCCCAAGCAAGCGAATTTGATTCATATTTTGAGTTCCAGTGTGTTGGGTTGTAGTTAGGCACAAATCTTTGCTTAGGATCTTTGTACAAGTACTATGCCAAGTCTTAGATATAGTCATATTCTTATGTGAGCTGAATATAAGAGGGAGGTGGGAGCTTGCAGTGCTTACAAAGTTGGACATGTATAGGGTTGTGGTGACCTTACTGTGGCTGTTGATAGCAACAAGCCCAATGGCTGGTACTGACACAGGATAGTTGCAAAGGGACCAATCCAGTACTTACTGCTAGAAGTATATTAAATTTGTTGAAGATTTGGCTTTATCACTGCCTGTCCAACTCACATTGCATGAAAGAGAAAAAATGGCTCCTCTACACTTGGTGTCTTCGAGTGGTTTGAATGCCTTCTGTAGCATGGGATTAAAATTGAAATACTTGAGGTCAGTTGAAGAGAAAAGTAATGCAGCATTCCTTGGTTGTTCTGTGGTCTTATCCCAGTATTCTGTCTCATGCTGATGCAGTGCCAAAGCATATGGATCTCCATATGGTGACTTTCTGGGTCTCCACCACCTGTAGTTGAGCTGATTTTCAGTCACTGAATTTGCCCAAGAGATAAAGCAAAATAACTATAGCTTTATGGCAGCAGCAAAGACTGAAGTTTTGTGTGACTTACTGTTGTTGCAGTAATTACTAGCAGAAAAAGAAAAAAAAAATAAACAAATGGATTTAATGAGCGTGTCAGTAACACAGGAACGAGTGTTTCTAACACCTCATTAGTGGGGAATAAGGGGGGCTCCAAACGCTTTCGTGTCTCCAAAAGGAATAATTTTTTATTTGATTCAGCTCCTGTGACAAAATGGAATTAAAAGAGTTCGAGTGTCTTTAAAAAAAGTAATGCTGCTAACTGGTTTAAATATGTTTTTGTGGTGCAGAAGTAGTGATGTGACAAGTAACTTAAAGTTTTGAATGATAAGGCAAGGAAAATACCTCCTCTGAATGATTTGCAGTATTTCTATGCTGTTAAGTCTAGTTTATTTGAAATAATATATGTATTTTTTTGTATTAGATCTGGAGGTTGGCAGCCCTGGCTGTGACGGGGGCTGGAGCTTGATGATCCTTGAGGTGCCTTCCAACCCAAGCCATTCTATGATTTAAGTATTAAATTATTTTGTATGTACATCCCTCCTAGCTTCTTTATATCTTGTTTCTAAGCAGTTGTGTTGCTGGTTTGGTGGTGTAAAGCCATGAAGTTACATCACAGGTAATTGCAGAACTACTTAACCCAGTGGCTCGGTGATGAAGTGTGCACAGCATACAGTTTTGGCTAGCATGATTCCCCAACTCTAATCTTAAAAAGCCATTCTCCAGAGATGCCATTTTGGGGGACTTCAGTTCACTGTTTTCTACTGCTCATTGCTCTAAGGTAGGAAGATCTGTAGGCATGCTGTCTCTTCTTTGTTCTGTTAATGCTGTCTCCTGGTTGCCAGAGAGTACTTTTCTCACGTATATAAGTTGTTCCTGTAATAATATGGGCATGATGTGGCTGCTTTAGGTTTTTAGGGCTGTCTTCTGAGATTAGGGTCCCATTGATAGCTACCTGGTGAGAATGGTATTGCCCAGATTTGTGGGCATTCCTTGTCACTCACTATATATCTGTTCATTGGATGTTAGAACCTTCCCAAAGTTGGTTATGGTCTTACCTGCACATTTAAGATAAGCAACATTTTTCCATTCATGAAGAAGATTTTGAGCGGCTTTAGGTTTTCATCATATCCACTTTCATATAGCTAAAGAGAATTCTATTTGGTTCTTCTAAAATAATTATTCAGTTGGGCGATCTTGGTTGTAGTTGGATGATCTTGAGTCTTTTGAATGGTTGCTCCAAGGCTCATGGAAAGCAGGACTGAAGAAAGTTCTCCCAGGGACCCTAAAGCTTTGATTTTATAGGAAATTTTGTCTGGGAGCTTTCCTTGATCCATGCAGCTGAGGTTTCTTCGAGGCAAGAGTCTACTATTCAGCAGGGTAGGTGCAAACCAGGAGCTGGCATCTCGTGTGGTGCTGAGCTTGATGTGACCAAATTAAAGGAATCTTGGTAGAACTTGTCTACACTGCTGTGGCATGATGCCATCTTCTTTCCTTTTTCCTTATAGAGAAAGTGAACATTTGGGCTCTGAAGTAGGACCTTGTGGGTTCAAAACCTTGCATGTGCATCATAATCATTTGATCTAGCAACGCATTCAAGCATTTCAGAGAATAGTGAGGACCTTTTGAGTAGGCTCTAAGCTTCTTTTTCTCCCCAGAGGATTTGCTCCATCTGCATGGTCACAGCTGCTCATAATAGCAACTAAAAAAATCTCTTGGAGATCACCTGTAGTCTCCTGTGATGGTGCTTTTGTTACCCTCTTGTTTTGTTTTTATTTCCTCAATGAAGGTTACTTATTTTGTGCATCACCTTAAATACAGAAGATGGGAAAAACTGTTTTGTTCAATGAAATACAACATAGAGAGTAATAGGGAGCTAAGCATAGCTGTGCATATCTGTCGTGGGTCAGTATGGTTGAGATGCATTTTTGTCATCTGTTGCTGAGATCAATAGCACCAAAACTCTTTTTTTTTTTTTTAATCCCAGTTCTTTTATCAGACTCTTCTGATAAACTCCTCTTTCTTGTTCAATTTTCATTACGGAAGCAACTTAGGCGTTGAGATGGGCAGGATTCCTTTACTTGGACAAGAGCCTGTGCAAGTCCTTGTTTTTTGAACCAAAATGAAGCTGGATTTGAAAATGCTTTGAAATAAGCAGAGATGAAACACAGTTGATATAGTCTAGTTTATGCCATCATTTGCTATTCCTAGCAGTGAGGTTCACTATACCAGTGCTGTTGTAACACAGTGTTGTCTGTGTTGCACTGGTACAAGAAGTTGAACAGGGAGATGTGAGCTGGTTCCTCTCCTAGTAGAGATTTTTAAAATATATCCCATATTTCACTTTTAACATTTTTTTAGTAAAGTCATACATGAGTTTGCAATGATCTCTAGTTTGGGTGCTCTGTTACCTGTCTTGAGTTTTGTTCTGGTGTCTGTATTGTAACCAGAGAGATGTGCAGCATTTTGGGTTATAAAGGAAGAAGCAGCAGAGATCTGAAGTTCTAGCCCATGCTTTCCAAGAGTGCTTGCAGCTGGTGTTTAAATCATGCCACAGATGTTAACTGTGTACGGCAGATACTTGTCTAGATAAGATGGTTTTTAATGTATATTAGATGGTGTTCTAAATGATGAAGGCAGTTTAAGGGGTTGAATGTAATAGATAACAACTTTGGACAAATCAGGAGAGATTTGAGTTTGTTATCCCTACACAATTATTTTGTGAGTCTTTCTTCCCAAATAAGTGCTTGTAAAATGGAAAGCAGACGTTTACTTTATTTCCTTTTATTTTATGTTAAAGCCCCAGCTTTTCTGTTCAGTTCCAGCTAGAAGATGTTACTGAAGATGCAGAATTTTTTTAATTTTTTTTTTTTTAAACTAATGTAGGCATTCTTTGAAACTGAACCTCCTCAAGACCTTTGGGATCTGTGCTTAATTTATTCCCGGCTGGAAAAAAGGAGAAATCCCATGAAATTAACTTTCTTCATTCTCTTTCTAACCAGGGTTGCAAATACACATCTGAACCACCTTTATAATGTTCCCTCACCCAGAGTATTGTCATATGTATAAGGCAGGTTTTAATGCACCAGGATGTACAACTCTGTTGTAGGGACAGAGCAGGTAGACCCACATGAACCATATGAGGTTCAACAAGGCCAAGTGCAAAGCATTGCACATAGGTTAAGGCAATCCCAGAGGCAATCTGTATGTCTACAGAGTGGGAATAGAACTCACTGAGAGCAGCCCTGTGGAAGAAGGACCTAGGGGGGGTCCCGAGGGATGAAAAGCTGGACATGAGCCATCAGTGTGTGCTTGCAGCCCAGAGAATCAACGGTATCCTGGGCTGCACCAAAGGGTTGTGGCCAGCAGGGCAGGGAGGTGATTGTCCCCCTCTACTCAGCTCTTGTGAGGCCCCATCTGGAGTACTGCATCCAGGCCTGGGTCCCTCAGTACAGGAAGGACGCAGAGTTGTTGGAGCAGGTCCAGAGAAGGCCACTGAGATGATCAGAGGGTTGGAGCATCTCTCCTATGAAAAAAGATCGAAGGAGGTTGGCTTGTTTAGCTTGGAGAGGCTCCGAGGAGACCTTATTGCAGCCTTCCAATACATGAACAGAGCTCACAAACTAAAGAGAGAACAATTTTGTACCTGGTCTGATAGTGACAGGACAAGGAGGAACGGCTTTAAAATACAAGGAGGGATATTTAGGTTAGATGTTAGGAGGCAGATTTGTACTCAGAGGGTGGTGAGGCACAGCTGCCCAGAGAGGTTGGGGATGCTCCATCCCTGGAGGCATTCAAGGCCAGGTTGGATGGGGCCCTGGGCAGCCTGATCTGTCCAAGGGCAACCAGCCCATGGCAGAGTGTTAGAACTGGATGTCATAGAATCATAGAATGGCTTGGATTGGAAGGGATCTCACTTTAAGATCCCTTCCAAACTAAGCGTTCAGTGACTCTATGAAGTTGTTGAATTTCCCAGGAGGAATTTGCAGAATGTTTCACCTGCTCGTGGTGAGAAAAAGCCCTGCATCTCAGAGGAAGGTACCAGCTGAGTTGGTAAATGTGTGACAGGACGTAGTTAAGTCATTAAAATACAGTTACCTGCACTCTGAGCTTGCCACCAGATATGTTCTTAATGGATTGTTGTAGCCTTAATGAAATCCAGTCTCAGTGAATCACTAAACTTGCTTTCTCCTGAAAAGCTCTTTACAGGGACCTGACAGATCACCTCTCCAGTGCTTCCAGACGTCCTGGCTTTCTAATTCTTCTCCATAACGAGTTTTGTGCTGCATGATAAAATATTCATGTTAAAATAGGTTCTAAACTAATTATCTGCAGCCGGCAGTTGCCGGTGTAGTCATTTGCTGTTAGCTTGGCTCAAGTTAATGGCTTGCATTTCAGAACAAATAGTCCCTCCTGGCTGTTTCCTGTCACTGATTCTTATCCTAAATGGAATTTCCATACGTGTGTGGAGCTAATTCTTCTGACATCCAAAGGAGCTTTCTCCAGCTTTGGCTCCCTCTTTCTAAAGAGGAGGATGTGTTATGTATTATGCAGTTGCTGCAATGGCATTTTCCTCAAAAGCAATCATCTGCTCGGCCTTTTCTCTGCACAGTGTGACTTATACTCTGAGCTTTCTTTTACTGTCTGCGTTTTTTGCAACAATAGAGAAGAGATGTTTTACATACGGTGACCATTCTGCCTGGGTATTGAAGTCACACAGGCTAGGAAATAAATCGCTTGCTTTCTTCCTTTTTTTTTTTTTTTAATATAAAGAGATGATAGAAAGGTTAAAAAAAAAAATTCTCAACTTTTATCTGAGGGTATAACACGAAGCTGTCATAATTAGAAAATCCTGAGTATGTTGATTTGGTGCTTGAAAGTACAAGGGAGCACAATAGACCAAGGCTGAAGAAAATGGAGTTGGGTTTCATGAGGACTGATAGCTCTTTTAGTTTCCAGTACTGTCTCTATGTGGTAATCAAAACCTTCAGGTTTTTTTCTGCTTTCTTTTCTCGGAGACAAGCATGTATATCAAAAATATTGACAGATTTTCATCTCTTAATATTGCCATATGTCCACATACTGTCAAAACGTAAGTGTTGCTGAATGCATGGAAGTCGTTTTGACTAATCACAGGTCCGTATGCCTAATTATTGGTGGGATCAAGGCCTGTGAGGATTAACATAGAAATAATTTAGATTTTTTTTTTCATAATTCTTAATGTTTACAGCAAGTAATTTAAACAGCTTGCAGGGAAAAAGGCCCACTCTGTATGCGTTGTTCCCATATTAGTCCTAATGGAACTTCTGCAATCTGACACGACTGAGATACTCACATTCAGATATTTAAACTCAGTGTGCATTTGCAAGTATGTGCTACAGACGTGAAGGCAGTCTCCTGCTATAGTTGTACACAGCAGTTGAACACTCAGAAAGTTTCCTCCATTTTTAATTATACTTCTTCAAGCCTCCAGGGATTTCATGCAGTCCAGTTGGTTGGAGCCTTCCTATATACAATGCATATGTGATCTTGGGGGCAGAGGGAATGTCTCTATAGCCATCATTTGGTCACCACACCTTGTGTGAGACTTGTTCGTATTCCTGTTGACTCTGTTCTATTTGTTGTGGTGTTTTACCATTAAACCAGTGTTATGGGTATGGTGAGCAACATCTTTAGCTTTGTCCATCTTTAAGAGCCCCTTTAAGGTCTCTCATGTATGGAATTTGGGGTTTACGTCAACGTGACTGAGGAGGAGGGAGGAAGAAATAAAAGAAACAAAAGCCAAGCAAGTTAAAACTTGAAATCTCTAAAAGACTCATTGCAGCAACAAGTTATTGTCTTTGAGGTATTTTTAATGGATTTTTATCATTTCTATGGCCCTTTGCCATCAACACAGGTATCAAATAACAGGTGCTTCCTCACCCTCCTGTTGCCATAAAAAAGATGGAGAAGGTTTGTTTTTATGGGTGACTTATGCATCTTACATGAATTTTAGATCCCTGAGGATCTGGGAGGAGGTAAGCAAAACAAATTGATTTGCTGGTTTGTATGTTTTCCATGTAGCGCAGTGCTGTACATTCTTACAGGGGGTCTGAAGAAGAGTCAGAAAATACTCTTTAGCTACACGCTGCAAAGCTGGGATAGTGTAATGCAGTTTGACATCACATAAATTTTAGTACAGGGTAATTTTTGTTGCTTTCAGGCTGTTTTATATTGATGCTGATTTTTGCACATCTTCAATATTTATGAAATTAAGAAGTAGTGGTTATTAAAGGAAAATGTTCCCGCAGCAATACTGAGTAGTGTTCATGTGATTTGTTTCCTTTTTTTCCTTGACATTTTTTTCACAAATAATCCTCATCTCTGGAGAGAGATCCAGAAAAGCATGAAGTGATGCAACTTGAATCTGTCATGCCGGCAAGCAGAGGAATGTTCTCGTGTAATGGGAGTTGAGGGAATGCAAATACAGGTTCTTTTCCTTTTGTTAGTTTGTGTTCTCAAATGCTCTCCTGTCATCAGAACATAGTTAATTGTATACTCTTCCTGAGATGCACATCCCCCTCGGATCATTGCTGGACTGATGATTTTCTGCTGCTTCTGAAGGAAATGATATCTTGATCATGGTTGTGCTTTCAGGTATTTGATCACCAGTATATCAATGATAATTTCTTCAATATCCTCTTGATTTGGGAAAAAATAACCCTGTCTTTTTAGGAGAGAGTGGAACGAATGCTATCTTACCAAGAGATGAAAATAGATTTAAAATTCAATTGATAGCAGCTCTATTATGGTTTTAGCTTGATTTTATAGGAAATTAGTCCTATCATGAAGGAAATGAGTTCTTTGATTGTGCTGTCTGCTCCTTCTGTTAACGTGATTGATAGCAGCCAAATCTGGGAGAAGTAAATGGTAGGTGCAAAGACTAATGCAATTCATGGGCAAAAAAATGTGCATCAGCAGCTATGCAGAGAAGATAAACCGTAAGGGAAAAAGAGGCAAAATCTGGCCATGCTGTGCTGTGGTTAGAGGTCACTTTCCAGGGATGAGAGACAGAGTTTCAAATAACCCTAATTTGGTGGTACCTTTTGGGTAGAGAACACATGGAGATTCATGGATTATTGCTGTATGGAGTGTGGGAAGAACTTAAGAGACGAAGGATCTGTTCTTCAGAGCGTTGATTCTTGAAAGATTTTTGTAACAGCAGGTGGAAATTAGCATTTAGCTATTACAAGGTATCTTCATCGTAGAATTTGGGCTGGATTTTTCTTATATTCAAGATTATCTGCTGTACTGAGAGTAAACAGTTGGAATGTTCAGTGTGTTTGAAAACAGTGTAACTTCAATTTTCTCAAATCTGACATGATTCCCTCATATAGGCTTCTTTTTCCCAGTCTAGAACCACGATTTCTCACTATTCCTATACAAAGTGGTGAAGCACTGGAACAGATTGCATGGTGATGTCCCTGGAGACATTCAAGGTCAGGCTGGACCAGGCTCTGAGCAACCCAATCTAGCTGTAGGTGTCCCTGTTCACTGCAGTAAAGTTGGACCAGATAACCTTTAAGAGTCCCAACTGAAACGGTTCTGTGATTCTATCATACAGTAATTAACCTTTGCTTCTTGAGAATAGAATCTCCAAGGTTGGAAAAGACCTCCAAGATCATCCAGTCCAACCATCCACCTACCACCAATGTTTCTCCGCTAAACTATTTCCCTTAGTACCACATCTAAACATTTCTTGAACACCTCCAGGGATGATCACCACCTCCCTGAGCAGCCCATTCCAGCACCTGACCACTCTTCATACGAAAAGATGTTCCAGCCATGTGATCACCTCTTGACTTCCAGAGATATTGTGAATATCCCTGAGGTTACTGAGGCTTCATGCTGGTGTTCTTTGAAGGATGGAGCATCCTGGGGACACTTAGCACTGCAGCTAACTAACATGTGAGGAGAAGGTTTCTGTTCAGAGCATGGTGGGTATGAAATAGGCTCGCCAAGGCAGTGGGCACAGCCCCAAACTGCCAGAGTACAAGGAGCATTTAGTCACCTCTCTGAGACACAGGGTTTGTGTGATGTATGGAGCCAGGAGTTGGACTCTGATCCTTGTGGGTCCCTGCCAACTAGGGATATTCTGTGATCCTCTTCAGGATATTGCATGAGCCGGGACCCTCCTAGGAGTTCAGTCTTCATGTTGTCTCGGTGTCAGTGTTTTCTACAAGCTGCATGTGTTGTTTTTGCTGCATTGGATGCTCACAGGTCCAATGTTGGTGTTTTGGTTTTTTTCTTCAAGCAAGTCTTTTGCAAATGTCACATGGATTTATAGGGGAAGCAAAAAGCTCTGGACACATAAAACATCAGGCAAACAAAACTTTCTGCGTGATGAATATTCTGAGGTCTAAGGAACATCAGCTTTGAGTAGTCACCCCTGATTAGACAGCACAGGATAAAGTAAGCTGAATGTAGACTACTTTGGTATTTAAGTCCTGATGATGTTTGCTGGAATAGGCATGGGGATGGCAGTGGCTGACCTTTTGTGTCTGCCTTGTGTGACTGTCCTGTGGGAGGAACTGCTGGAGTATCCTGAGCCTTAATTTTCTTGTCTATGAGAAGGAGATAATGACACTAATGACTTTCAAGACCTCACTTGATTGTGAAGACTGATTTGGTAATACCGAGAAATCGCAGGAAAAAATGTTCTGTAATGTAATATTTGTTCATAGCATTCCATCTCTTATGTGTGAAAAAACATTGGTCTCACTTGTCTTACTTCCATAGAGTTCCCATAAGAGGGAGGGGGGGGAAAAAAACTGAAACACAGGCAGTTGTATCAGGAGGAATCCCTGGGAAAGAGTAGCAGTGTTATTGGAGTGGTGCAAGTCATATGGGGCATCCTTATTCTCGTACAGGTCTAACTGCTTAAGGAGTCCAGACTGAAAGGAGCTTTGTGTTGTCTTATTAATTCTTACACCCCTTAATAGGGGTTTTTAACATTAATTGCTGTAATATTTTTTCCTTTTTTTCCTTTTTCTTTTTTCTTCTTTTCTTCATTTTTTTCCTTGTTTGCTAGCCCCCTGTGCCCTAACCAAATACCTTCCTAATTAAATTTAACCATAGAAGGAGTCATTAGCGAGGTATGTGGTTCTTCTGAGAGAAAGAGTGGTTGAGAGGAATGTAAATGGAAGAAATGGTTTCTGGAGTTTCAGCTGAACTTCTCAAAGCTCTGTCTGGAGCAGTAGAAGTTCTCTCAGAGGTGTTGGTGTGGAAGGGGTTAAGCATTCGGTTTAATCTCTTTTCCAGGGAGAGTTTTCTGGCATCTATTAGAGCAAAAGGGGCTGTAAACTTTATTTTGAGAGCCCTAAAGAAGTAAGCTTTGTGCACCAAGTCCCAAGAGTTTTTAAGAAAGTGGATTAATTTAGCTAAATTGTGAATGAGTATTCTCCCGTGAACATCTGTAAACTGTTGAGTTTAATTGGCCTACAGCTGGTTCTGATTGTAGGGTTGGGGGATTTTTTTTCTTTCTTTTACTTAGTATCTCATTTCCTTTTTCCTATGGTTTCCTGGTGTCATTTGTTTTGGATTTTTTTTTTCCTTCTTGGCATGTTAAAAAGTAAATAATAACACACATATGCACATAGACATCCCTTTCAAGGAGCCCTCCTAAAGAGAAGTGGGCTTATCTGATAGAGCATCCTTTTGTAGGCACCTCTTACCGTTGAGTATCAACGAGTTCCAGCTGGTTGTAGGGATGGAGTGGGGGTGGAAAGGTGTTTGAGAACTTGGTTTATTGAATGTACTCACTTTTCTGTTTTTTCTTCCTTTTTTTTTTTTTTTTTTAACATTAGAATCATAGAATGGCCTGAGTTGAAAAGAACCACAGTGATCATCTAGTTTTAACCCCTTGCTGTGTGCAGGGTCGCCAGCCACCAGACCAGGCTGCCCAGAGCCACATCCAGCCTGGCCTTGAATGCCTACAGGGATGAGGCATCCACAACCTCCTTGGGCAGCTTGTTCCAGTGCTTCACCAACCTCTGAGTGAAAAACTTCCTCCTAAACCTCCCAGTTTAAAACCATTCCCCCTTGTCCTACCGCTGTGCACCCATGTCAACAATTGTTACAAAGCACATCTTAAAACTGAAAATAAATACACAACATCTAAACCCACAGAACCAGTTTTAATCTTCTAATTCCAAGAAATGGTAAAGCTGAACGGTTGGTTAACTGGTAGACAGGAAGAATCTCCAGTGGTTCTGTGGAGGGATATAATAAAAATGCCAGCTAGGCCACTCAACAGATAGTATATTCTAAAATCCTGAGGCTTCAGGTCAGTTTAAGGCCTCATTCATACCTAGTAGCTTCCTGCTTTCAGCTAACTCTGCTATCTCTACCAATGGATAGTGCTGGGACCACAGCTGAACTCGTTCTTTAGATTATTTTCATGAGTCTACAAGGACTGAAGAAGCAGTAAAACCACGCTTCCATTCACATGTTTTTTTTCTTTTGTCTAACAGCTGGAAGAATTTTGTCCCTTCCCTTTTCACTACTGAAAATTCCACTCTACAAACCATCCATTGCTACCTGCTAAGAGGCTGTGGATGCCCCATCCCTGGAGGCATTCAAGGCCAGGCTGGATGTGGCTCTGGGCAGTCTGGTCTGGTGGTTGGTGATCCTGCACATAGCAGGGGGGTTGAAACTGGATGATCATTGTGGTCCTTTTCAACCCAGGCCATTCTATGATTCTATGATTTATATTTGATAAGTTCTAGATATGTTAACATAGTTAACATCACATAATCTGTCCTGAATTCTGCAAAGCCTGAATTGGAAAATTTAGCAAGGTGCTAAACTTGTAATTATTAGCAGTAATGGTTTTAGAAAGGATGGGTTGAGAGGAAAAGCTGTATGGTGAGCATGCAAAATATTTATGTATTAAAAAAAACCACAAAAACTAAAAATCTTAATAACGTTTGATGGAACATCTGGTAAAGTGAGTGGCATTCTAATGCCAAAATATTTACTCTTTTGAAATTAAAATACACTTCTGTTCATTTCAGGGACTGCAATATAATTGTATGGCATATTATAAATTTAACGTAGCATATTGCTGTGTAAATTATTGTTAACTGGTTTCTTTCTTAGAGATGGATGTTTCCAATTAAGGAGGCAGGAAACTTGTCCATCTCCACCCTGGCTCAAGGAAGGACATTTGGCCTCACAATGCAACTGGAAGGGAAATGCAGGTTTTCACTGTTCCCAATGGGCAGAAGCTGCTCTCTCGCTTCCAGTTGAAACCCGCTAATGACCCGTTTTACTACCAGCTTGTTCTTCTGCCAGGAAGGATTAAGCTGTGTGTAGGAGGGATGAAGAACAGCTGGTGCTTTTTCTTTGGAAACGGCAGGTGATGATATGGGCTGGAGCAGATAAACCTCACGCAAGGGGAAGTTGGCACTACTTCAGTAGAGAATGTGATTCGAAGGCATTGGATTAGCAAGTCCAAAGTGCTGGGAGATGGCTGATGTAAGTGGTAGATGAGGTGGGACTGAAGAGTGACCTCTTCAGCCACTGGGTCACTGTGACTGCTGTGATCTCCAAAGAAACTGCTCTGTGCTCGTGCTTCATTTTGGGGTGTTTGGATTATCCACAGTCAGCGGTAGTAGCAGGGCAGCTGGCAGGTTAATGTGACTCCCAGCTTCAAAACCAGAAGGTTTTGAAATGTGGCAGAGCAGTTGGATGAAAACAAAGAAAAAATAATAAAAAAGGTGAAATAAATAGAGTTATTGTTGTTGGTTTTTTTTTTAATAGATTACTTTTAATGGGAAAGTAAAGTAAGGAAAAGGTGTGATACAGCAGTTGTAGTGATGAGGCACAAGATTGTGGAATAGGTGTGAAATGGAAGAGAGGAGACATTATGAGATAAAGTCAAGAGAATAAAAATGATGTAGAAGAACAGCCTGAATAGAAGGAGAGTGTGAATGTACTGAAGTATATAGATGTTTACAACTGCAAATGCTCCCACCATTAGGAGAAGGTGGAAGCTTTTAGCAAAAAAGGTAAAATATCAGAATATGTAGAAAATCAAGTTATTTGGTTTAACCTTTTTTAAGGAGGGTGGTGGAACAGATGTCAGAGAGGAAAAAAAAAAAAAAAGGGGGAGGGAGAAGAACATAGAGAAAAGGAATGGTGCACCAGAGCAGGTGATCAGATGTTGCAGCTTCCTGAAGTCTGGCTGAACTCCGAAAGTACCAAATTGAGAGGTGTGAAAGAGGGGATAGGAGCTGTGCCAGCCAGCAAGAGGTGGAAATCATACTGTCTCAATTCTTCTGAAGTAATCAGGTTTTGGAGGGGGGGTTGGTAGTGGAGCAGTAGTTGTGCCAAAGTGAAATTTCAAATACGGTGAGAGAGGAGGGAGGAGAAAAAAAAATAAAAGAATCAACTGATTTAATTCTTGATAGTATCTGCTTGTGCTGTGTTGTGTTTTTAATGTATTGTTTGTTTCTTAGCTACACAGTCTGGGAGTCTAAGACCTGTGAGCAGAGCAGATCCCTTTTAAGAGTCAGGAGATGCCTGGAGATGGGGAGGATTCCTGTTCCATGTGAGCACATTATCTGTTTGCAGTGGAAAGCAGACACGTTAAGCAAAAGCTAGTTGAAAGACGTATTTATAAAGATACAAGGAAGCATCAACTAAAGTAGGTATGAATATTTGGAATTAGGTTTTTTTTTAAAAGCTAAAAACTCTATATAAATATTTATGAGTAGGAATAGCACTAGTGAGGAAGCAGAGCCATCTCAGAAGGCTTCGTGTCAATCAAAGCACTCAGATTTATTCAAGCTGATTTAAATTCATAAAAAGGTGGATCTTTCAGAATGAATCGTAGAGTGGAAGCAAACGAGGGCAGGAAAAAAACATCAAGGTTTGGTACGGCGTTGGGTTTTTCTGTGATCACTTATGGTCTAATACAATGACCGTGTTGTAGCGTCGCTTTGGGGATGATGTGTGAAGGTGGCAAACAGTGTGAACTGCACCGCGATTTCTTGAATGGAGAGAAAGTGCGTATTTGAGGAGGGGGAGAAGGGTGGCTCTGGAAATGGAAAATGATCAGACAGGTTTGTTACATACTGCTGTGGCTAATCTGACTGAGGTTAGGCATAGAAAGGAATTAATCTGCTTGAACGTGAGACCTTTCACTGGTGGCTTATGCTGCCTGGAATCCCCTCCAGGGATACCCCAGTGGTTTCCCAGGGGAGGTTAGGTTGGCTATGAGGAAAAAGCTCTTGGAAAGAGTGGTGAGGCATTGGAACAGGCTGCCCATGCAGGTGGTGGAATCACTGCCCCTGGAGGTGTTCAGGAACTGTGGAGAGATGTGGCACTGAAGGATACGGTCATTGGGCTTGGTGGGGGATGGGCTGGGGTTGAACTAGACCAACTTAGTGGTCTTTTCCAGCCTTAACAATTCTGTATCCCAAGGGCCCTACTTTGCCCAGGGACGCTGTGCTGTTCATGGGGCACAGCGTGGTGAACTAGATTTTATCTTGGTGTTTGTCCTGTGCTTTTTCCTATTTTCATTCACTGGCATTTATGGAGAGAATTAGGTTTTGGCACACCAGCACAGCTACATAAGAGGAAAGGGCCTTGGTTAACCACTTTGGATAGTACTGAACTTATGCAGGTTTGGATTATTTGTCCTTTTTTTTAAAAAAAAAAAAAAAAAAGTGGTTCAGGTTTGTTCAGGTTGTTTGGTGATGGTTTATCGCACCATTTTGTAACCATGGACAAGGCTTGCTGCTAAATAATAGTGAAAGCATCTTCAGAACTTACACGTGGAACAGGTTGCCCAAGGAGGTTGTGGATGCCCCATCCCTGGAGATCAAGGCTCAAGGCCAGGCTGGATGTGGCTCTGGGCAGCCTGGTCTGATGGTTGGTGATCCTGCACATAGCAGGGGGGTTGAAACTGGATGAGCACTGTGGTCCTTTCCAACTCAGGCCGTTCTGTGACATGGCTTTAAATTTGTACTGAAGTGGATTTGCATGATTTGATCCTTAGGGTGTGTCACTGTGTGTTTTTTCTGTGATTTACATGGGAGTAAGTTGCAGAACTGCAGATGGAGTTGCACTAAGATTTGAGGGGGGAGAAAGATGGAGATGTTGCCTCTTGTGCCTTGAAAGGAATGACTGAATGGAGTGATAGGCTTCTGTTTTGGGAAAGAGATGGGCTCATGGCAATAAGCACGGTGGGAGACACAGTTCTCCAGTCAAGGCACTGTGTTAAAAGAGGCACAGTCTGTTTGGATGTGAATTAGGTACTGTGTATTTGATGTGCTGAGGACAGCAGTAACCACAGCTAAACAAATGTGGGTACTGGAGGGGATGGGAAACATTGCAAATCACAGCTGAGTTAATTCAAAGGAGACTGATTTCTTGATAAGCCGCCTTTTGTCCCAAACTTTCTTCTGTTCCCGCGGAATAAAATGATGATCCGCGTAGTCCTAACGACCACAGCTTTCTGGAAATGTAAAATTACCAGATCTCATTAATGCTGGGCTATATCATTCATCAAAGCACTCCTTATGCCTCATGCTGGCTCCTTTTCTTTCCTCCTCGTAATCTTTCTCTCATTATAAGGTTGTGTCTGCCCTTTGGACCTATCTGCTTCCAAGGAGCTGACACCTGCAGAGATATTATTTGGTGAAGACGTGTTAACTCTTTAAGAGTTGAAATGCTGAGCTGAACGGTGGGAGAAACACAACCCGCTGGAAGCTGTTTGCAGAGCTGTAAATACTGGGGTAACAAAGAGCAGGCGGACGATTGCACACCAAGGGGAGGGAATTGTTTGTGTAACTGTGCCGTGTGTGCTACCAATAAACTATTAGCCTGGCTGTCAGCAGGTCGCACAAAGGCACTTAATGGCATCCTCTTTTCTGTTGCAAAGACATTGCAAAGATTTCCCGGTGCTTTAGAGACACACTCCCAACCTAATGTGTTTTTTTTTCCACATGGGCTTTGTGTACTTGGATAACTCGAGAATAAAGATTTCAAAATAAGCCCAACTTGCCATGAAATTAGACCTCACTGGGGACAAATGACTTTGACACGTTAGTGGAAGGTAGTTCTCCAAATGATACTAATAGCTCCGCAGCGACTTTTATCTGAAGAACTGAAGCACTTTGCAAACACTCGTATTGCAGAAGTGCTGCTCTGATCAGATAGTTTAGCCAAATAAATACTGTTTATAAAAGAATTTTCAAAAGAGCTTTCAGAAATACCTGTCAGTGTTTCAGCATCTTTATTTAGTGACTGAAGCTCTTATCTCTCTCAGTGGGGGATGCCAATTTACTGATGTACTTTTCAGTTAGAATCCAAGTTCCATAAGGCAGATTAGCAGTGAGAAAATGCAAGTCTCTTTGGAAACAAAAAAGAATTTGAAAGTTGTTTTAAAGTCGATTCTGTAATAAATGGGCCAATTTAGAAGATGTATCAGGTGCTCCGAAGAAGTCATTGGAAATGAGTAGATCTGTGTTTTCTAAGACCCCCAGCCATCATGCTCTGCAGCCGAGTTGTCCTTTCTCCTCTATACCCATCTGTTCTTGTCTTAAATTTTACTTCTGTTATCAGCTCCATAGGGATCATGTTTGTTTTTGTCATTATGTGGTGATGAGCACACTAACATTCTGATCAACATCTAGACTCCTAGACAGAGCTGCTGCAGAAAACGGTTGTTTTTAATGACTTAATTAGAAAGCATTTTTCTTCCATTTAGTATTTGCCAAGCTGCTGACAATATTTTGATAACTGATATTCATAACTGGCGTATCATAATAGTTGTCAAAGAATAATAGCTTGTAATGTGGTAGGGAAGTTCTGAAGAAATGGGATTGAGTAGAGCCTATACAGCGTATCTGTTGAACATCTCCAAATAGAATAATGCAGTGCTGGGCCATGGGCTGTTGAGTTATCCGTATCACTTCCTGATCTTTTTATTTAATTATCCAAACCCCATTTTTTCTTGTAAGATTACACAGAGGGTGGTGAGGCACTGGAACAGGTTGCCCAAGGAGGTTGTGGATGCCCCATCCCAGGAGGCATTCAGGACCAGGCTGGATGTGGCTCTGGGCTGCCTGGTTTAGTGGTTGGTGACCCTGCACATAGCAGGGGGGTTGAAAGTGGAGGACCATTGTGTCCTTTTCAACCCATGCCATTCTATGATTTTTAGGATGTGCTGATCATCCTCCTGTCACGCAAACAGTTTTTCTATTTCTGTTCTGTTATCCCTTTGTTTCAGATTGATATTCCAGATGATATCTCACGAGTTCCTTAAATCCCAACAGTGTTTCCTCCCCCACTAAAATATGTAGCATCAAATTATGTTTCTCTCGTGCTCAAGGTGTGCATTATGACATTCTCCTCTGTGTTGGTAATAGCTTCCATTCTGGCTTCCTCAGCAACTATTTTTGTGCATTAACTTTTGTGAAGCTGTGATTAAAGAATAGGTTAGAGGAGTCCAGGAGCTCACCCTTACAGAATTTTATTAGTAACCTACTTACAGACCAGAAGTTCTTCCTGCGTAAGTAATTATTTTTCTTCTGTAGTTCATTAACCACTGCGCATTCACATTACTATTTTCTATTATCTCCACCCTGGTGATTTCCTTAATTACTATGTACTTCATTATATCTATCAGGTCCATCAAATATATATTTTTATTATTATTTTTAAAGGAACTTGGTTACTTGAGTGACTTGGCTTCTTTCAGTTTCAGTTTGTTCTCCAGAACTTGATTTCTGAGACCTTACAGTAACATCATTTTCTTACTGCGGTGCAGATGGTTCACTCAGGGCAGGATGCGATATTACACAAAATAGTGATTGGTGAGGACACAAATCTTTGGCAAGACCTCTGTTGGGAATTGGTATGGGATTGTAAGAAATCAAGACTAATAATGTTAGTGAAGTACTGGAACGGGCTGCCCGGAGATGTGGTGGATGCTTGAGCTGATGGTGGATGGTCATTCAAGGTCAGGCTGGATGGGGCTCTTATGGAGCTGTAGGTATCCCTGTTCATTGCATGAGGGTTGGACCAGGTGGCCTTTAAGGGTCCCTTATAACTCCAGTGATTCTTTGGAGTTGGTTCTATCTATCCAGTGATAATACTAAAGGTATACTGTGCCTAGTTTTAAAGTCATTTATTAAATGCTCCCAGATGACCAGTCCGGTAACCGTGCTAGAGCTGATAGTCTGAAAGAGCCTGATATTCTTAAAGTCTTGCTCACTGTTTGTGCAGTGGAGTCATCCTCACCCCACATCAATGTAGCGTGTTCTCATACGTTGCTGCCATGTCACATCTGGTCACTGCTGGGCAGCAGTGGACAACAACACCTTTCCAAAACTGCTGCACTGGCACTTGAGCCGGATGGAAGCAGCTGGTCCATAGCTTCTGTCCAGATCTTGTGGTAATTCTAAATTATCCTGCCTGTATGATAGGGTATGTCTTTGGTCTTTGAAGGTCTTTCTAGCTAAATTTTATGGAGCTTTTATGAAGAGAATTGTAATGTTTCTGAAGATTCTTGATAAGTTCCTCAACAGAAGCTAGGGGTGGATTCAGGTAATCATCAGGGAAAACTTTTTTGGGTGGGTGGACAGTGTGTGCTAGCCTACCCTGCTGGGTTTTCTGATGAGAGCTTTAGCTTGGCTTCCAAAAGCTTTGAAAATAATTTCTTGTTTTCTGCCTCATGAAAAAAGGGATGAATCTTTCTCTTTTTCCCCTTATTTTGTATGTTTTAAGCCATCATCATACAGGAGTTTACATAGGGTTTTGTTTGTTTGTTCAGTCATTCATTCATACATTCATTCATCTACTTCTTTTAAAATGGACAACTAGCGACGTCAGTAAGAACATAATCCAAAATAATGGATGCTTTCCTAATTTCTGCTGTATGCAAATGTGCATTTCCAAAGTGGAAATATCTTTTGCTGAGGAAAGCATGGTGTGGGCAGAAATCACTTCTATCTATGGAATTATTATTTCTTCCATGTCCTACCTATCTTTAATCTGACTGTATTGATGGATATTATGGCTTCATTTTTGGGTGGTACTACTTAGAACCAGGAGTTGGACTCAGTGATCAGTATGGATTCCTTCCAACTTGGAATATTTTAGGATTACTGAGGAATTAAAGCTTCTATATACCAACACAGCAGTTAGCAGGTTTCCTTAGGCAATCTTTTATTTACTTATGTCCTTACAATGTATAAAGCAGATGCTAATTAAAGGAAAAAGAAATGCTTTTGATACTAAGATTTACAGAGGACTGACTCCAGCATTGTGCAGATTGGTCAGCTTCCTTGGTGAGCTGTGGTCTGTTTGAAATTGGTTTTGCATCCAGAATCAAAGTTTTAATCATGTGAGGACTGAGAATAAGCCACTCCTTTCTGAAATCATAGAATCATAGAATGGCTTGGGTTGGAAGGGACCTCAAGGATCATGAAGCTTCAACCCCCATGCTGCAGGCAGAACCACCAACCTCCCCATTTAATACCAGCCCAGGCTGCCCAGAGCCCCATCCAACCTGGCCTTGAACACCTCCAGGGATGGACGGGGTACCCACAGCCTCTCTGGGCAGCTGTCCCAGCACCTCATCATTCTCTCTGTGAAGAACTTCCCCCTGACATCCAACCTAAATGTTCCTGAAGGAGACAAAGTGCTCATACTGATCCTGTGCCTAGGCTACAGCCTGCACTCTTTAATACAAATGGTCAACATTGGACAGAGACAGAGGAGAGCTAATTATGTTCGAGGGATACAGAAAAAAATGCCGTTTACGAGAGGTTTTAAAGCCACTGTCTCTCTACTGTCTCCAAGGATGGGGGTGAGGGGGGCAAAAAAGGATTAAGTTCATTCAAAGGGAGAAAGTACTGAGTATTGAAATGCTGTATTAGTGCACAAAGATGTAAGAAAAAACAGTAGCTCAAAGCTGAATTGAGATATATTCAAACTAGATTCAGACTTGAGCAATGAGCACAAAGTGATAAGGGCAGAGGCAGACCTCTGGCTGGCTAAATCATCTCTGGGTGCTACCTCCACATTGTTAGGATCAACTGTGAGAAGTAAAACTCAATGGATTCTTATCTGCAAAAGGCCTTACTAAATGATACATCTAGTCCAACCACCAACCCATCACCTCCATGCCACTAAACCTGCACCAAACTTGTGTGACTCACAGTACCGACCTGCTTTCGCTGCTCCTGCTGACCTGCAAACCCCTCTGTGAGCTCTGACCAAACCCTTATTGCCCCCATCCCCATTGCTTTGATTCTGCATCCTTTGCTTTCTCTCCCCACCCTGTACAGAGCAAGGGGAAGGAGCATCCAGATTCCGTTATATATAAAAACATGATGCACAACCTGATGGGTGATCAGGGATTGCTGTGAGGTTTTTGGATCCCACCCCCTTTCACAGCCACAGTTCACCTGCTCGGTGGATCCATTCCATTTCCCATAAGGGCAATCTGCTTTCCTAGTCCTCAGTGTGATTTCTCTTGGCAGCCAAACTGGATGTGGTTGACAGATTATGTCTGAGAAGGGCTTCAGTAATTGCTCGTTCTGTTCAGTGACTGTGTCAATGACAGATGGTCACACTGAATGTTTAAAATGTTCAGGACCTCTGGATGATCCCCACGTTTACGAACAACAAACTTTGCCAACGTTTCTGTTATCTATTAGCAGAAGAATTTAAAATATTTCCTTAAATTACTATTTTTTCCCCATGCATCCTAGGCATGTTCTGCTGGGTTTGTACTTTCCTGAAACATTCTTGGTTTTTTCCCTTCTTTTTTTTTTCTTATTAAAGAAAGTCTCAAGATGTTAGTACAGACTGGCATAAGCAAGTGCCAACTGCTCTTGCAGACTTGTTAACAAATTTATTTTTGCCTGAGAATGGCACATATGGCCCAGAACGGAAATATTAGGGTCTGTAGTCTTTGTGAGGGCTGGCAGATATTGTCTTTAAAGAAATAGCATTTAGGTCAGTTTAAATTTCAGTATATATATATATTTTTTAAGCGATGGCCTTCAATCATTTAAGAATCCCATGACAGCTCTGGAACAACAACAAAAAACCAACCCAGAAGTCAGAAGAGCAGCCAATTTATTTATGGTATCCCTTTATTTCAGTTTAGTAGCTGCAGACACGGTAAGTCAGCTTATGTGAGTGGATTTCATGGACCACAAATTGCCTGCAGACCTTGGTTGAGGATGGCTTGGCTGAACTGCTGGGTACGAGTTTGGTTCTCTTCTACTGCACAGTGCTTTGTGTTTTCATAGAATCATATCGTAGAGTCATAGAATGGCCTGGGTTGAAAAGGACCACGGTGCTCATCTAGTTCCAACACTCCTGTTGTGTGCAGAGTTGCCAACCACCAGACCAGGCTGCCCAGAGCCACATCCAGCCTGGCCTTGAATGCCTCCAGGGATGGGGCATCCAAAACCTCCTTGGGCAACCTGTTCCAGTGTGTCACCATTCTCTGTTTGAAAAACTTCCCTCTAATATCCAATCTCTCTCCCTCTCTTAGTTTAAGACCATTTCCCCTTGTCCTGTCACTGTCAACCCATGTAATCAGTCATTCCCCCTTCTGCTCATACAGTCCCTTCAAGTACTGGAAGGCCACAATGGGGTCTCCCAGAGCCTTCTCTTTTCCAGGCTAAACAAGTTCACTCAACTTTTCTAGATAGGAAAGATGCTCCAGCCCTCTGATCATTATCCACGTGAGGCAGAGCATGGTTGTGACAAAACCAATGAAAAGCAAGCAGTGCATTCCTCCAAGCTCTGTTCCTTTGGATGGCACCTCTGCCCAGAATGCTTCGATGGATGCGAGCCCCTGCGTGCCTGCAGGGATGGGCCATCCACAGCTGCTTTGGGCAGCTGTGCCAGTGTCTCAACACACTCTGAGTCAAGAATTTCCTCTTTTTTTTTTCTTTCTTTTTTTTTTTTTTTCCTGCTGCTGTCTTGGCTTTTGACTCTCTCTGCAGCGACCTAGGGAGCACTGTAATATCTTTAGCAAACTTATCACGTGTGATCAGATTTGTACATTCAGGCAGTGCATGCAAACGGGCTTACAGTGAATTTCTTGCTGTTGCAAGCCGTTCTGAGGGACGTCTGAATAATTGTCCTATCTGCATATGTGAAAAGGAAAAGGAAATGATTACATCCCCGGTCTTATTTAAAGGAGTGAAGGTTGTTCAGAAGATGTGGAGGGAGGAGATTGACGCAACTAGGATGCGTTTAAATCAAATCAGTAAATTAATCAACATCTTGTTGTGGTTGCACAGTGTGCTAGGCTTAATTACAGAAATATGGTAACTGAGGTATGTATGTGCGTATATATATGTATCTGGAGGAATGTTTCAGTATGGTTGGACTGAGATGCACGAGGGGAGCAGGCCAGAGGATGGGTAAGTCTGCCACCACCTTTCAGTGGGAGATGTGGATGGATTTGGAGCTCGGGATGCCTCGTGCATCTCCATCAGTGCGCACTGCGTTCCTCTGACTCAGGGTCTGTGTGTGTGCTGTGGTGTTTTGCTGTTTTTTTTTTTAAAGAGTCATATAGCTGTTTTTCTCTGTTCCTCACTTAATTTCCTTGATGAATTTATCAGTGCCACAGCTCCTTCTCCTTTGCTTGGAATTTTCATACCTTGATTTTGTTTTCTTGTTTTAGTGGGAAGATATTGGGGCAGATGGATGTCATCTTTTGTGCTTCTCTCAGCTGCTTTCTTTTGTTTTTTCCCTGGAGCTCAGTTTTGGTAGTGAGCATCTCTAGATCTCAAAGGTGGCTCTCAAATGACTGTCCCAGTCCTGACCTGGATACTGAAATCAGCAGCAATTGAAATCTGGCTGATACCAGCCTAGAATTAAACACACAAAAATAAGTCCTCAGCTGGGACTTGGGGAATACCTTTTCCTTGCGTTTCACAGCTTTTTTGATCAGAATTGTCAAAAGTATGAATGCTTTCTGTTGTTAGGGGATGAAGATTACTGTTAAGGATCTCCTTGTTGGCATGGGATGGGGTGGACGGGCAGACCCTTGCTTGGTTCCTGTGTGATCTGGATAATAGTAGGGCTTGGTTGTAGCCATCCTGCTCCTTTTTTGTTGCTCCAGCTTGCACAGTGCTTTGTTAGGCATCTCTACATCTAACCATAGCATGGCCACACCATAACCCACTTTTGTGCAAGTTCCTTTCTTAGAAGACTGAATTACTCTGTTTTCATCACTTTTCTCTGAGTCTTCTGTACACAGTGGGATTATCAAAAGATGGTATTAACCTTCAGGGAGAAAAGCGATATATAAAAATCCTCACTTTGGAATTAAAAAAATTGCACCCCACCAACCCTGTGCAGGTGGGGAAAGCAGTGCTTGTTTGACACACACTGGGAGGGAGTTGTTATTGTAGTACCGATTAGGAATGCCAAACCAGACACGATGAAGCTCACCAGGAAACATCCAAGCACGCCAGCATCAGCAGAACACGCAGCCATTGGCAGGACAACCAAATACACAGCAGCTGTTGGCCTCTTTCCATGGTATCCGTGTTAAGCATCTTTGTGTTGCAGGAGATTTGAAAGCTCTCCGAACACCACTGGGAAACCCTCTGTGGTTTGAGTGCTTCAGGTGCTTGTGATGCTTTTTTTTTTTCCCCCTGCTGTAGCTGCTCCAGATTATTTCATCTACTATTGTGGACAGTCAGTCCTGGGATTGATGGCTCCGCAATAAAGTCAGACTTCCAACAAAGAGTGCTCTATTTCAGCACTTTGCTCTGTTTTCTAGTATAATTGGAGAGATTAATTACTCTTGAATTTTTTTTTTTTCATCTCTGTTGAAATGAAACAGAACTAAAAGGAAAGAATGTACCCATCTGCCTTGCCTTGCAGGATGCTGGTGTTGCTCAACCCAGCTCAGAAAAGTCCAACTGAAGTTGGACCAAACTGAAGTTAAAAGTTGAGTGCTTTCAATTTCTGGCAGTCCCTGTTCCATCTCATTGGCTGTCAAATAGTTTTGTGTAGAACAAATTCTACACAGGAAAGTCGTATTGAGGGATGTGGAACTATTGGTGATAGGTGGGCTCTTGTAGGTCTTTCCCAGCTTTTGTGATTCTGTGATTCCATGTTTGGGTGAGCCAAAGACAGTGTAAACAAAAGTGCTTTTAAACATCTGCTGTTCTCAGAGTGCAATTTGGAGTTGGGAGGAGATGCTCTCACAGCAGCCCCAGCCTTTGCTGCATTATCTGTTGTTACAAGACTTAACAAATAAGCAGAAGAGCATTTCAAGTGTTGCTCAAGCTTTTAGCAAAGGTAATGTGATTTTGGGAATGGTTTCCATCTGCAAGCAGCTGCCTGCTCCTACTTGACCTACAAAACTGTCCTTTTCTTATGGGCTCATTTGGAGTTTCTAGTTCTATACAAGAGCACATTACCCAAAATAAGTAGCAGTACCCAGTAGAAGTTGGACTGAACTTAGCTCTCAAATACTATTTGTATTTAATTGGCAGTCTGTTACCTGATGTCTTCAGAGGTCTTGAGGATTTGGCTTTCTCATTATGTTTGTCTTAGGAATTATTTTAACGACTTGCATTCTTATAGGAGTGGCCACCATGGTGATGATGATGAAATACCCAGCAGAAAATGGGTGACCTTAGGAATCAGAATATTAGAAAGGGGGTGAATTCAGTAGGATGAAATGCAAGGTACACACACATGGGGTTTGAGAACAGAAATTTCAGCTTTAAACTAGGGGCTAATCAATTGGAAATGACAGAGGATAAGAAGTGGTGATTATACCACTAGTTGATTACAGAATGACTCTTAGATGCTGAAGGGAAAAAAAAAAAAAAAAAGGCAAATGCAACCCAGGCAGAGACTGGAAGGCATTAATGTCACTGAGATTGCATCTGAAACACTGGGTGCAGTTTCTGGCTGCCACTGTTGAGGGGGGAAATAAAAGACCGTATTGGGACAAAGTAGTCAGAAAGGTGATGCAGTTTGATTTTTTTTACCAAAAGCATCAGATTCCTCAAATGGGGGTGGAGAGCTTTTTGCTAAAAAACAGAAAATGATGTTGCTACAGATAGCAGTAAACCAGCCAAAAGAAATCTAATCCAGGGATTGGAAAAAGGTTTCTAAGAAGTAGAGAAGTGAGCTCTGAGCTGTGAAAGCAAGAAACTTCTGCTGTTTAGGCTTATGATGGTTACAGAGGGGCAGATGTGGGAGATAAGGCTCAGTTGTGAAGGGGAAACTTAATGACCCTGGAAATCCTTTCCAGTTTTTTGTCCTCATTTGACACGCTTTGGGTTTTTAATTCAGTTTGTATTTAAATGGGGGACTTTCAAAACAGTTACAGGGAATGTTTTCCAGAGTTTGCTGTTGTCAATTATAGCTGCAAATGAAAGAAATGTGGTATTTACTGTAGGAAGAGGCTTCTGTTGTCTCTTCTGGAAACCAATACATTTTTGTTGTTACTGGAGCATTCTTGAAGTCTGAGAAATGATGAAATCTTTAATAACTCTGTGCTTGCCTCTGTTCTCCTGGGCTTGTGGCACATATCAGGTTTTAGAGGTACTGTTGAAATTAACTTGGAAACAGGAGATGCCAGACAAAAAAAAAAACAACAACATGAAAATCCCCCAAATGGGCAAAGTCAAGAAATAGTCGAAAATTACTGCTGTAACTCAGAAAGTGTGGTCTGCATTCAGTAACTCTTGTCATTCTGGAAGGAGGGGAGAAAAAAAAGAAAAGAATCCAGATTACATAAATAATGAAAGAGCTAAAAATGCCTTGGTTTTGTAATGTAGATGAAGGCAAGGTGTCATGACAGGAACACATTTACATATTAGAATTATTTAATTATCGTATCTTGTCCTCTAAAGAAGCAAAAGAGTCATGAATATTCATGTCTTCAATTAAAATATTAATGATGGAGTGGTACTTGGGTTTTTAGGTCTCCAAACACCCACAAACAGTTCTATTTAAATGCAGGGAGGAATGGATGGGGAGTGGATGTCAAGAAGGAATTGCTTTTTGGTTTTCAGGGTGCAGAGGCTCCAGTGTTCTCCTTGAAGGAGAAGACACCATTGGAACCACATTTGCTCCATCCCACTCATTTCACTTCATCAGCTTCATGCAGAGAGCATGCTTTGGTGTTGCTGACTTAGACTACAGCTTTCTGCTGGCTTTAAATTAAGGAAGGTGAAGGTTTAAGTGGTACGTAAATAGTCGGGTTGCAGGCAGCTAGTAAATATCTCCAGTTAGTGAATAGTTCTGAAGAGGAGTGTGCAAATCTTCAAGCAGTAAAACATTATGAATAGTTGCTCCAGAATTTTTCATCCAGCCCTTACAACTGTTTTTGCTAATAGAGAGGAATTCTACAAGGATAACTAAGCAGAAGAAATCCGGTAGTGTTTTTTAATTATCAGTAAGGAGAAGAGCATACATTTCATTTATATGAACACAAGTAATGAAACTGTTCAGGGTAAACAATTAACTGAACAGATACGGGCCTTCTAGCTATTACTTTGTGTGGATCTAAATGTAACATAGAAATAACTGTGTGCTCCGGTGTAAGAAAATGGCTTACTGTGTTCAATTTTAGGTCCCTCTTTACAGGAAAGGCATTGAGCCCTGAAGCATGTCCAGGGAAGGATCTGGAGCACAAATGTTATGGGGAATGTCTGAGGGAACTGGGATTGTTCAGTCTGCAGAAGAGGAGGCTCGGGGGACCTCATCGCTCTCTCCAACTCTCTGAAAAGAGGTTGTGAGGTGGGGGCCAGCTTTTTCTCCCAGGTAACAGTGGTAGGATGAGAGGCAATGGTAGGGAAGGTTCAATTTTGGGTAGTAGGAATAATTTATTCTCAGAAAGAATGGTATTGGATCAGGCTGCCTGGGGAGGTGGTGGAGTCAGCATCCCTGGAGATGTTTAGGAAGTGTGGAGATGTGGCACTGAGGGCCATGGCTTAGCGGTATGGTGGGGATGGGTCAGTTGTTGGACTTGGATCTTGGAGGTGTTTTCCTACCTTAATGATTCTATGATTCTGAGATGCTGTGGCTCTTTTTCAGGTAAAAAGAGACATGTGAGGGTTGGTTGGGAGGCAGGAGAAAGGCCCTGCTTGCTCCAATTGCATCTTCTGTGGGCTGGAACAGGTTGCAGTTATCTCATGGTAATTCAACTTGGAGTTAGACATATGATCACCATAACGTCCTAAAGGAATTATCTATTATAAAAATAAATCTTCGAATAGCCTGAGTTGGAAGAGACCCACAAGGATCATTGGGTTCACTTTCTTACTCTACGCAGCACCACCCAAAATTCAAACCCTGTGCTGTCCAAATTGGCAATGCAAGAGCAGTTGTTTTTGTGCTGGAATTTGACAGTTTGCTGGTTCTGCTGAGCAGAAAGCAAGTAAGCAGGGTCCTGTGGCTAACAGATGAGATTAGTTTTATTACCTGGTTGTAAATGAGAGACATTGAACTCCAAAAGCTTGATGTGATAGACTTCTGTTTTTGAGACAGAAGTTTTAAACTCTTCTAACTTCTGTTAAAATTCTATTCATCAAGGATACAGGTGGAAAACAAAGAGGTGTTTGTTAATGCAGGTGGATATTGGTGTTTGCTCTGCCTGTTGTCTTGCTTGGATACAACAGTGCTGTCCAAGATTTCTGTGCCTAAGCCACCAAATTCATCCTTCAGTGACATCTGCATGGACTCATGCTTATAGATGTGCCAACACCAAAATACACTCCAGTTAAATCAGTTCTACGGTAGCTCTCCTTCTGATTTGTTACATGAGGTGACTGAAGACTATGACATTTTGTACAAAGAACCTGGCTGGGCAGAAGTTCCAAGTGCTTACTGTTCTTAAGACAGTTTTGACTTTCTGTAGCATCTGGGCTTATGATGTAGATCTGGATGGTGTGAAACAGTGATACCCAGAGATGTTGGACCAGATGGCATTTAGTGTATCTATTTTGTTCTACCCATTTGGTGCATATTGGAAGAGCCGAAATTCCATCAGTGTAAAAATTACTGCTGTTATCCTGTGGCACTGAAGCTGCAGAAGAAGCCACGAGTGCTTCAGTTGCTTGTTTTGTAGCTGTGTTGAAGGCATATAACTGAGCTTGAAATGAAGCGTAGTATTATTTGAGCTGGAAAAGATCTTCAAGATCATTAAGTTGAACCAATTATAATGTAATCATAATGGATTATGATGCCTTGATTGTACTCTCAGCAAAGATGATCGCTGTTGATATTTAAGTGAAGCATTTCAAAGGACAGGAAGCAACCTCAGTTCTGCTGCTGTAAATCAGTGACCATTTCTCCTAAGGTGCCCTGTCTCTGGAAATGTTGGAGGCTGGGTTGGATGGGCTCTGGCAATCTCATCAGGTGGCAACCCTGCCCATAGCAGGGAGTTGAGACTAGATGAGCTTTAAGGTCCCTTCCAACCCAAGCCATTCTGTGATTCTAGGAAAAGTATATTTTTAAAAATAATGATTAAAAAAATAATAATAAAAAAATTGGCACAATCATGAGGTGACCCTGCCAAGAATATGAGGGACATCGCGTGAAATGACAGCATTGTAAAGGCTTTTGGAGGATTGAAGAAGGGTAGAAGAGCCTTTTGATTTGCTGTTGGGGAGCTCTGGAAGGCTGATTTAAAAGACGGAGCGAAGATGCAGTAAGTAGTGAGCTTCCAGGAAAGCATTCAATGTCTTGAGCTGTTTTAGTACTGACACGCAGAAGCTCTTTGTGCTTCCTGGTGGTGAAAGAATTGTTTGCATGTGAAGAGTTAAATGGAGCTCTTGGTATCCAGGGCGTGGAATGCTGTGTAGCCCTTCTTGCATTTATTTTGAACTTTAAAAAACAACAGTCTGATTAGTTGGAGCAGGTTTCCCCCAGGGGAAGACTATGGAGTGTAATTTCATTACAAAATACACTGCTTGGAGATGAACTGGAGTTGGTTTTTTTAATCCACCCTAAGGGATTTGACATTTCTATTTCTTGACATTTCTCTCATTGTTAGACTAGCTTCTTTGTGCTGCCTTTTTTTTTTCTTTTTTTCTTTCTTTTCTTTTTTTTTTTTTCATTTCCTTCCCTGGTAAAACTGTAGCTATCTTCTTGAAGCTTGGAGCATCTTTTCTTGTAGGTAAAGCTGGTAATAGTTTGAATTAGTTCAACAGGATGGCTGGAAAAGGAGGGTACGCTGCAGTGCTTAAATGCGTAGTATAGAGCAGTTGTCCATTGAGCATGGGTGCATTTAAAACTGTCATTAGGAAAGGATGTTACATGGGAAAGAAAAGTGTAAAAATAGCAGTGGGTTACTTGGAGGTCTGGCTTAGGGGTGTGGTGCATCCGACAAAAGTAGCAGCCATGACACTCTTGTTCAGAAACCTATTATTTTTAGAATAATGGATGTTTGTATGATATTTTTCTGACTTCAGCTGCTTCTCTCTACCATTCTCCTCTGCAGCCTTTGAGTTAAGTGGTAGCATAGCCGCCTAGCACTGAAGGGCTTTGTCATTTTTTGGCAGCGGAAGAGAGCAGGTACTTTTACACCTTCATCTGCAATGATCCCGTGAGAGGCATGTCACGTTGCATTCTAGTAATGGGCACCAGTCTTCTGGCAGAGTTTACAGCATTACAGCTATTTGCACATTTCTGCCAGTTAGGGATCTTAGCAGGTATTAACCTCTACAACCAAAGTCCCCCTTGTATTTCTACTCTACAGGCAAAGCCATTGGTTTAACCACTTAGTGCATGGTGTGCTTGGAGAGCACAGCTTTGTTTTCATGCTATAAAACTGTTTAACATTAGGTCTGACTCAGGGGTAATAATTGGCAGGCCTTGTAGCCTCAATGGCAAAGGTGGTCAGCAGAGAATGATGGTTTCCAGCCTTATTTCTTCCAAACTCTTCTGCTCCAGTATGACTGAGTTTTGTGTGTGTAAATGGGGGAAATCTTCACTCAGTCAGCTGGCTGGTGGCGAGAGGCACATTGTCACTTTCCCTGCCTCACCCATTGATTTTTCTCTGCTCTTGGACAGCTGAGTCAAGCATCAGCCATACCTAAAAATCCCATTATTAAATAGTTGGATATTAGGAAGAATTTCTTCTCAGAAAGAATGTTTAGGCATTGGTCGGGCTGCCCAGGGAAGTGGTGGAGTCAGTATCCCGAGTGGCATTCAAGAGAAGTAGAGATGTGGTTCTTAGGGAACATGATTTAGTGGGCAGTATTGGTGGTAGGTAGATGGTTGGACTGGGTGATCTGAGAGTTTTTTTCCAACCTTAATGATCCTGTGATTCTTTGAAAAGGGTGGAAGTTCTTCCTTGAAGAGCAGGCAATTTTTGGCTGATGTCAATGCATTGATTTACATCAAAAGCCACGGGTGGAGTGTGGAGTGTCACTGTGATTGCCCAGCACTGTTCTGTTGGA
Organism: Perdix hodgsoniae; assembly: GCA_035772895.1. Lineage (NCBI taxonomy): Eukaryota > Metazoa > Chordata > Aves > Galliformes > Phasianidae > Perdix > Perdix hodgsoniae. The sequence goes on along the minus strand of JAPSGF010000101.1, from coordinate 854,534 downwards.
CACCTGGGCACCTTGCCATCAGCTTTTGGGGTTCAGAACCCACAGAGGACCCGTGCTTGCCCAGTCCTTGGTGCCAACAGATAACTTCTTTCTCTGCACCCTGCAGCACAGCACCTTGCTGTAGGAGTGTAATATAGATCTTAAAATTCTGGGGGAGGTGGGAAACCTTTTAGTTCCGCAGTTTCTCCTGTGTTGTGGGACCCTTTGTATTACTGAGTGTCACTCGGAATAACACAGCTCCCTTCCTGTGTTGGAGCTTGGCTGCTTTCCTCACTTGTAAGTAGCCCTTGTAGGGGAAAAATAGAGGGGAAAGTGCTGTCTGAGCAGTTCCCCATCAGATGAGGATTCTTCTGCCTCTGATTTTTCTTGATGAACAGTAGTTTTCAAAGTAAGTTTTGTGGCTGTTTGAAGCTGAAAGGTTAGGACCACAGCAGAGGGGGACCTCTGAACTCAGTACTCCTTTACTCCTTTCAGATGCAGAATGTCTTATATCTATTTTTAAAGAGAGAATGTTGGATTTCCAGACTGCAGTTACAGATGATAGAACACATCTTGGAAATACGGTTGTCCAGGCTTCTCAGCATTGCTGCAAGAAGAAGCTTCCACTCTTGCGGACTGTATGCCTTAACATGGGAATAACTTGGGTTTGTGCTCATTCCTCTCCCACCTTGATGCCTAATGGAAGCCATTAGACTTGGCTTGGCACTCAGTGGGTCGGGATGCTATCAATACAGGAAAGGCCATTGTTGCTGATGAAGGTCTTTTAAAATAAACAAAATGACTGCTGCTTGAACAGCTTTTTTAAATGTGTACCTTCTATGATTTTCTTACTGCTACCGCACAACAGCAACAACAAATAAAAATGGTAATTTAGAGGGCTCTTAATAGAGTCCTGCAGCAGAGAAAATAGGAGTTCTCTGGTCAAAATTTAGGAGAAATCTTAAGTGTCATGTCTTTAGAAACATACAGCAAAGTCTGGTCATTCTCCTTTCCAGAGACTGTTATATTAGATGTGGTGTGATCCTGACACACTGACTCCTATGAAATTGTTCTTTATTAAAGTCACTGGGTTATTTCTTGTGCTAGCAGTGGCTTTGATTAAGCACTATATTAGGGTCATATCCTAGAATAACAGCATTTCTAAATCCCAGGCTGCATTTGAGAGAATTGTGATTAAAGTTCCAGCTGTTTTCCTGCAATTCTTAATGTGTGCTCGGGTTCACTTAGCTCCTTTTGGTTGGTGCTGGAGTTCACTTTGAGCCCCTTGCGATTTCATGCCAATATCAGTGGCAGTCTCCAGAGGGAAGCAATTTTGCATTAAAATGCAAGAAGTAAAAGCTGTAGCAAAATTAACCCAGAGGTCTACAATTTCCAGTGCAACCTAATAGCCACAGTGTTGGTTGTTTTCTAAAACCTAATTCATCTTTGATTGAATTTCAGGCAAAACAAAGCAGGAAGGATAAGGAGGTGGGGAAACCCATCTAAAAGAGATTATGGATGAACAGGTTGAAAAATGCTGCCTGACAGGTCATACTCTGAGCAATCTGATAATCCCTGCTGGAGCTGGAAGTTGTTTTGTGCATTTTGTGCACTGGCATGGACAATCCATTTCAGTTCGCTTGGGGAAAAGCCATGTTATTAGTGGGGATCATTCTGTATATTGCTGGAAAATGAATTAATTCACAGTAGTGTATGCACAGATGAGGAAGAAGGCTATTTTACTGTTGCAAATACATAGAGGTAGAACGGTGTTGAATAATTAAGTGGGATATGTTCCGCCTTGTCTCCACATACAAGATTCGTTACATTTTCAAGACTTCTCAAAAGATTGGTAAATTATATTTATTTAAAATAATAAAATGATAATAATAAGTGGAAAATATATCCATGACAGCTATATTGGAAAACATTTTGGAAGACAAATCAGCTGCATACAGTTGATCAGTCACAAAAATAGTAGCAATTGGAAGGGAGTTCAGGAGATTATCTAGTCCAGCTCCCCGTGCTACAGCAGGTAGAACTTCTTTTGCCCTGATGCCCACTCTATTTTGAGTACACCCCCAGCCTCCATTGGTCTTGTTGGCCACAGTGACACAACCCCTGCTGTTGGAACTTTCTCCGGCAGCCTCCTCAGGGCTGGCTGTGGACATTTGGGGGGGACATTGTGCCACTGAGGAACGGTTTCGCATGCGGGCCTCCCCTGTGGGCCTGGGCCATTCCGCAGTGTGTGATGGCTGGGAAGCCCTCAAGGACCTCTGCGTTGCTGCTCTGGTGACGCTGCGGGTTCTGCTCTGAGCAGCCGGAGATGGTGTTCGCCTGCTGCCTTGAGGTCTTCGGATCTGGCTCTGGGATCCTGGGGCCCGACATTGCAGCGGGGAGCGGCTTCGTGTGGGGCTTGTTCTCCGCTGCCTGGGACGCCTCCTGCGTGCAGCTGCTGTGGCTGGTCTGGAGGATCCCGATCGGCCCCGTCTGGTGGAGATGCGGGAGCTGCTTTCAGTGGCTGGGGTGGGTGTATGGCTGCTCCCATGCTGTGCTTGGTGCTGCTTCAATGTATCCTGATGGTCAGGAAAATGTGAGCAGATTGTCCTGTGTTCTGACTCCGGCTCACTGGCCTGACTGCTGAGCTGGGAACTGTGTGATGGCCCCAGTGCTTCCTGGCTGGTGGGACCGGACCTGCTGTCCTCAGGTTCCCTGGGGGCTGTGGGATGGTTGCAGGCCCTCCTGGCTGGCAGAGCTGGGCCCAGCAAGCTCCAAGCTGGTGCTGGAAGGCTGTAAGGGGAGGCAGGAAGGCCAGCGGGATGAACCTGTAGCCCCAGGTAGGGACAGGCTGCCCTCCCTCCTGGGGCAGAGAGACTCTGGCAAAGCTGCCATGAGCACCTGCTGATTGCTTCTTACTGGAACCCAGGCCAGCACAGCTGTCATGCTCCCACATGGCTGTTGTGTTGTTCAAATGGGAGCACCTTCGGTGTGTGCCCTCAGCAGCACAGGAGTTGCACAGGATCAGCTGCCAGGGGCTGGGGAAGCAAATGGGTTGTGACCGTGAGGACCATGTGAGCCAAGTCAGAGAGTGCCAGGCACAGCACATCTCTGGTGCTCAGTCTGTGCTCCCCCAGCCTGTGCTGAGGCTGAGATCCTGTGGGGAGCTCCAAGGAACTGCTGTGATAATTCACGCCCTTATATTTGCCTGCTTTCTGTCTTCAGGGTGATGGCAGCTGATGGCATCACACTGCTGGTGCCTCTGGAGGAGTGATGCGTATGCATCATTGTCCTCCCATTCTGGTCTTCTACAAGAGAAGGGAGGGAAAGTGATGACACCCCAGTGTTCGAGCATCAGATCCAAGGTTGTCCCATCTCATCCACACCAGCACCATTTTTAGTTTCTTGGTGAAGCCGAGGCACGTGCTATTGAGACAGCAAAGGACCATGCCTGCCAAGATGGTGCCTGGGCAGGCTTGCACCTTCTCATCTGGATGGTTTGGCAGAAAGACACCAACCTGTCTAGAATTTGGATCCCCATGGTGGACACTTCAGTGCAGAATATTGTAATGTCTCTGCAACTGGGGTACTGGAAACACGTAGTGCCAGCACTCAATGCATGTTGCTGCAGGAGAAGCACAAACAGGGTGGTCGTGAATGCTGCCTGGTGCTGCTGAGCATCAAGCATGCCTGCAGGGTGAGGGAAGGGCTCCTACCTGGATGCAGCCCTGGTGGAACCAGGCATGTGTGCAGGCTGGGCACATCATGGTGTGGTAGGACAAGCTGTCTCCAACGGTCTCCTGGCAGATGATGTGCGTCTTCTGCTGAAGCTGTCACTGCTGTCTGTTGAGGGCAATGCTCCGAACAGAAGGACTTGGGGGAAGATGGAAGGGATGGGCACAGTGAGAAGTGCTGTGAGGACAGTGGCGGAGCAGCAAGTAGCCCCAGGCCCTGGCTCTGGCAGTCTGCTGGGAGTTGACCTTGTGGGTTCCTCCCTGGCTGGGATGCTGCTGATAGCTCTTACCTGTATTCCCCAAATTACTGGGTGATGCATTCCCCATCTGCAGCGCAGGGCAGATGGAAGCTGTGTGTGTAGCTGCTCACTGTGCATATGATGGCAGGCCCCGTCTCACAGTCATAGACATCTCCCACCAGTCCAGGCTGCTCAAAGCCCCATGCAGCCTGGCCTTTGAATGCTTCCATGGTGGGGGCATCAACAACCTCAGTCAGCCTGTTCCAGTGCATCACCACCCTTATAGCTGAGAATTTCTTTTTAGTATCTAGTCTAAATCTGCCCTCTTCCAGTTTAAAGCCCATTCACTTTGTCCTTTTGGTACATGTCCTTGAAAGGTAGGTTCCCTTTCAGGTACTGGAAGGCTGCTGTGCCGTTACATCTCCTCAGAGCCTTCTCTTACCCAGGCTGATGACCTCAGCTCACTCAGCCTGTCCTCTTAAGGGAAGTGTGCCAGCCCTCTCATCATCATCATTGCCTTCTTCTGGCCGTGCTTCAACAGCTCCATGTCCTCGTTTTGGGGGCTCCAGAACTGAATACAGTAGTTTAGGTGAGATCCTATGAGAACAGACTAGAGGGACAGAATCATCTCCCCCAGCCTATTTTTCCCCACTTCTCTTGATGCAACCCAGGATGCAGTTGGCCTTTTGAGCTGCGTGCATATTATACCAACTCACATTGAATCTTTCATCAGCTGCCATTTACAGAATCGTAGGGGTTGGAAGGGACCTCCCAGAGATCATCGAGTCCAACCCCCTGCCAAAGCAGGTTCCCTACACCAGGTTGCACAAGTAGGCGTCCAGGTGGGTCTTGAATATCTCCAGAGAAGTTGACTCCACTCCTCCCTGGGCAGCCTGTTCCAGTGCTCCGTCACCTTCACCATAAAGTTCTTGTGCACATTTGTGTGGAACTTCCTATGCTGCAGTTTCTGGCTGTTCCCCCTTGTCCTGTCTCCACACACTGCTGGAAAGAGTCTGGCCTCGCCACCCTGCCCCCCACACCTTAGATATTTATAGACCTGGATCAGGTCCCCTCTCAGTCTTCTTTTCTCAAGGCTAAACAGACCCAGTTCCCTCTGCCTTTCTTCATAAGGGAGATGCTCCAGGCCCTTCACCATCTTTGTGGCCCTCCGCTGGACTCTTTCCAAGAGATCCCTGTCTTTTTTGTACTGGGGAGCCCAGAACTGGACGCAGTACTCCAGATGAGGCCTTACCAGGGCAGAGTAGAGGGGGAGGATCACCTCCCTCAACCGGCTGGCCACGCTCTTTTTAATGCACCTCAGAATGCCATTGGCCTTTTTGGCCACAAGGGCACACTGCTGGCTCGTGGCCAACCACCCAGGTTCCCCTCCGCAGAACTCGTCTCCAGCAGGTCATCCCCCAACCTGTAATGGTGCATGCAATTATTCCTCCCCAGATGCAAGACTCTGCACTTGTTTTTATTAAACCTCATCTGGTTTCTTACTGTCCAGGTCTCGCTGAATGGCAGCACAGCCTTCAGGCGTGTCAGCCAATCCTTCCAACTTCGTATCATCAGCAGACTTGCTGAGGGTGGCCACTATCCCCTCATCAAGGTCATTGGTGAAGATGTTGAACAAGACCGGACCCAACACCGACCCCTGATGAACACCACTAGTTACAGGTCTCTAACTGGACTCTGCATGCCAACAGCGACCCTCTGCGCTCTGCCAGTCAGCCAGTTCTCTGTCCACTCATCTATCCCACACTTCCTCAGCTTAGTTATAAAGGTGTTGTGGGAGACAGTATCAAATGCCTTGCTGAAATCAAGGTAGACTACATCCACTGCTCTCCCCTCATCCACCCAGCCAGTGACAACATCATAGAAGGCTACCAGGTTGGTCAAGCATGACCTCCCCCTGGTGAACCCATGCTGAGTCCACCTGATAGCCTCCTTTTCTTCCAGTTGCCTGGAGATGGCACTCCCATATCTTTTCCAGTCCCTCCCTCCTAAGCCATTAACTTCTCTCAGCCTTTTTTTTTTTTCTTTTTTTTTTTCTTCTGTTAAAAAATAAACCTTTTTCTCTGTATATTTGCATTCCCCTAATTCTTTTGGGTTGTAGAATGTTTTACACTCTTTTTTTATTTCATTATTTCTTGTAAGAAGCCTGTAAGTGAGGCTGGTAAATCTTTTCCATCTCAGGAGAGGATGAGTTGACATGCAGCAGTCTGCAGTATTGCACAATGAGCTCCATTTTTGCCAAATGCATCTCTTAGAACTCCCATTGTCTGCTAATGCTATGGGTTTTTCAGTTGGAAAAAAGAAGTTGAAATGTGGGTGGTGTTGGCATTAAACAGTTTATTGGAATATAAAACCGTAGATGACTGTATGTCAAGACATGTCTTTGTCTTACTTCACTCGCTTTCTACTTGCTCTTTTTTTTTCTTCTTCTGACATTAAAACTGTAAGAAAACATGTCAGGAGAATAAAAAAAAAATGCACATCTGAGGTGATTTCCACTACAGGAGTTAAAATAAAGAAATCTTTCAGAAGGGAAGTAGTTGAAAAGTGTGCATAGCGTGTAAGTAATCACAGTTCATTAGCTCTTGCATGCTTACTGGCTTTGAATTGGGGTTTGTGCTGCAGCCACGCTTTGGAAGAGCTTATATCTGCACACAGTAGTTTTAGGGAAAGCAACCAAATAGTAAATATGTAAGCTGACAAATACATTAATCAGAGTGGCTGCTGCTGTGTTGCTTGGCTTGGGAAGGAAAGAAAAGGGGAAAGGTTTGCATTTTAAACGAATTCAGTACCCGAAAGAAGGCTTCACATATGTGGCTGACACACTGATCAAATGATAAAGTAGAGTCAAACTGTACCTCAACCTTTTGTACGGCCTGTGAAACTGAAGGCATGCAGCAGTTTTTCAAGGCAGATGGAGTGTGAGCAACTAATAAATCAGGTTTTGAAACATTAAAGAACAACTTATTTAAATGCATATGGTGTTGGATCTCAGACAAGAGAGTATAGGGGAGAGTAAAAGGATTGGGCATGGGAACATCAGCAGAACAATATGTCTGTGCATCAGCTATGTGACTGCATCCAAATCAGCTTCTTGTACTGAAGCCTGGTACACAGCAATGAAGGGTGATGGCATTTAGTCAAAGGCAAGCAAAGCAGTTGTGTCAGGGAGAGATTTAGGCAGTAACTGGAACAGGTGGTGCCGTCACAAACTACTGGCAGTCCATTTGGTCAGTTGAGGCCATTTTCTGTTAAATGGAAAGCTTAAATTTAAAAACAGGGAGTGAAACCTTTGCTATTCTGTCCACAGCATTTTTCAAGATAACTTTATCAAAAGAATGCTGGAGTCACTATGTGTATTCCATCCTTGGGATGCTGAAACCTGGAAACATAGTCATAGAGGCCATGGGTCCCATGACTTGAATCTTGATCTGCTCTTGATCCTGCTTGGATTTCTGCAGAACGTTTGTCTCTCTCTAGTGAAAGCTTGTTAGTTTGGAAGCTGCTCTGCAGCCATATCAGAGGGCATCACCCCATACTTTGCTTCTGTTGAGTTTTCAGTTAAGGAAATAGTACAGAAATGAAATGTGATGTATTTTATTAAAGGTCAGTTTTCCTGTTTTTTTTTGTTTTGTTTTTTTTCCCCTTACTAAACATTTCTTTATTTTTAATCTTCAGCTTACCTTTCTGTCAAAGAAGAGAAACATTGGCAAACTAACTGACCAGATGTAAGCATGGGGACTGTGTGATTTGGGGTAGATGTGCGCTGGTGCTGGTATCTCCTGCACAGTGTTATTGCTGGTCGCAAGTGATGTACAGACTGGGAGCTGGGACCTCCTTTTCTACCACTGCAGAGTCCTTGCCCAAGGACTAACAACCAGTGTTTCTCATGTAGCTAGCCACCTAATTCCCATTGATTTTGGATCTCTTTTAGTGCCGGTGTCATCATCTTGCTGATCTCTGTTGCTTTGGGTAGAAGGTGCCTTCGTGTTTATAAACATGAGTTCCCTACTCTTGATGCCATGCTGCCATGATTAGAAAAGAATATGTAATTAAGCAAACATAATACAATCTTTTGTTTGTTTTCTTCAATTGCATCTACCTTCAAACTGATATTGGCCAAAGGTTACTCTTGTCTACTTTGATAATACATGGAAATATTTTTTCCAGGTGCATTTCACCTCCCTTCCTCCTCTTGCAAGAGGGAATAGAAACCCCATGTGTGGTGACTGTGGGCAGGTACTTTGCTATCAGCAGCAGTAGTTAGAAGCATAGAATCATTAAGGTAGGAAGGTCAGTAAGATCATCTAGTCCAACCATCAACCCATCTCCACCACTAAACCATGTCACCCAGTGCCAACCTACCCTAGTTGTGTAGTGCTGTCTCCATAGCAATTTGTGATGAAGAGGACAAAGAGAACATAAATAGTCTGCTTAAAATAATCCACTAGGTGCCACTAGAAATGAAACCTCTCATTTTTTTCTCAGCCATCCTCGATTGGTTGGCATTTGAAGGACTTTGCAGAAGAATTTTGTATCAGTTACTTATTGTAACTTATTGTACTTATTGACCTTTATTGTATTATTTGTAATGTTGAGTTTCAGCTCCAGATGCGTTGCTGGTCCCTTAACTGCTGGTTCACAATAGTCCGACAAGGAGGAAAGAGAACATGGCTCAGGAACAGAAAGCATTAACCTCACACTGACCTACACTAATGGAGAATTGTTGTGTTTCAAGGTTGTCTGTCAAACAGAATTTTAAATAAAAAGTATAAGTCTTCAAAGATCGTGTTTGCTCAAAGGGAAGGGTCTTTGGATTTGGAAGTTTCATGGTTATTTCCTGTAGGGCTGGCATCGAAGCACAGAGGCAACTGGGCACTTCTGGGCCTACTAATAGATGCTGAATATTTTTTCCTTTGAATAGTTTTTGGCTTTGAGGAGAACTTGCCTAGATTCCATCATACTATTTACAGGACTGCTGGTCTAGGTGATTGAAGCACTCCCAAAGGCTAATTTAGGGATGGTGGGTTCTTCAGTGGAAGGATGAAAAGTTGGGCCTGGAGAGCAGACCTGATTCTGTGCCTTCCCTTTCCTCATCCCTGTAGGAAAGTTATGTGTCTTGTTTCTTAGTGTGCAGAACGGCAGGCTCTCCAAAAGCAAGTATCCCAGAGTAGTTTGGAAAAGGACCTGAATGCAGGTTGGTTTGATGACTCAAGGCATGTGAAAGAATTGCAGAGAAGATAATCGTGACTGTTTCTTTATATAAAGAACTTGAAGATAAATACTAATCCATTGACTCACCGCTGTGAATCAGCGTAGTGAAAACAGAACTTGGTGCTCATCTGTGGCTTTTTAAGGAGCTGTAGTTGGGAGACAATTGAGTCCTAATGTACAAAAATGAAAAAGCAAGAGACTTGGTTTATATAACCTCATACGTATTGTTCCACAGTAGTGCAGATCAATTGTTCTTTTCTATTGAGCTCTGTTTTCTAATAACCTGCTTTGCTGTCTTCAGCCTTTCTTTCCTTTGATGCTAAATGAACATTTTTATTTCCATACCCTGAAGATGATATGCAGGTAATAGCTATTCTGTTGATCTCCCCATAATCAAGAACTTTTGGGAAGGACCGTAACACCCAATCCTTTTCTCTTATCAAAATTTGCTCTGATGCTTAGGATGGAGGAGGTGGCATTGATTAGCAAGCTGTGTTGATTGCTTGATTGTTGTGGCTTCAAAGCCTGTTTTTTGATTCTTTTTATGGCTGCATAGATTAACGTGAAGTGGCTCGCTAAGAAAGGCACTTTGATCACAGAGAGGTGCAGAAGAATTGTTCACTACGTGTCTGGAACTTGTTTAGCTGAAAAGTTTGCAGTCACAGAGAAGTAAATGAAGTTGTCCTGTGCCAATGCAGTGGAAAGGGAAGAGAATAACTGGGGAAGATCTGACTAGCTGACGGCACTCGTGTTTTTTGCCTGGCTGTATTTTCCATTGAATTTTGGTTGATATTTACTGGATGTTTCAGGAAGGAAATTACTTACTCTCTAAATGCAGTGAAAATCTTTGCTGTTGATAGGATTTAAAGTGCATTATAAGTGTTTTCACACAGAGGGTGGTGACACACTGGAACAGGTTGCCCAGGGAGGTTGTGGATGCCCCATTCCTGGAGGCATTCAAGGCCAGGCTGGATGTGGCTCTGGGCAGCCTGGTCTGGTGGTTGGCGACCCTGCACATAGCAGGGGATTGAAACTGGATGATCACTGGGGTCCTTTTCAACCCAGGCCGTTCTGTGATTCTATGATTCTGTGTATTAGGGCTGAGGGTAAAGTGCTTTAAGACAGACCTATCTCCAGAATAGTTTGATAAGGTGTTACGGTGCTCTGCAGTAATGGAGAATATAGAAAGCATATGAAGTCTCACCTTCTAAAAGTATGCTTATGAGAGGCAAACAGAGCTTTGCATCGTATTTGTTTTTGTTTTGTTTTTTGTTGTTGTTTGCTGTTATTGTTTTATAAATTGATAATACTTTCTACTTCTAATTTTTCCTTTATTTTAATTTGATGATAAGGAAGTTAACCTGACAGATATGGAAATTACAGGATGTCTGTGTAATCCTGACCCCTCCCCCTGGTTCAGTCTTCTCCCATCATGTGACAGTCCATGGTTATAGGAGGTAACCATCACTGTGTTAATTGCATCAATTGCAAGGTTGTGGGTCAGTGCAAGGAAACTCCTTGCAGTGTGTGCCAGGGCTTTATCTTTAAATGAGGAGACATAATTTGTGTGATGTGCTGCATTTAACTTAATGTCAGCATTGCTGCTTCAGTGTACGAAATAGATACAGGAATAGTAAAGAAGCTTAATGCATTTATAAAGCACACTGAGATGCTTCCTGAGGAATCCTGCTAATGCTTTCCATTGTTACCATGTGTTTTCAGTATGTTTTCTGAAAAGAGTGAACTGGGTAAGTGCACACATACTTCAAATGGTGGTAGACAGCTTTGTGTAACTTAATGGCAAAAAGAATTGACCAAAAAGAGTGGTCAATCAAAAATAAATAAATAGATAGATTAATAAATAAATCTTAATGCTGAAGACTGGTTTCAGTGTTTGTGTTGACTTAATGGATCAGCAAAACATGATCTTCCTGGAGAATTCTATGGATTTCTCAGTGTTGTCACAAATTTGCAATGCATTTTATTGACTTCCTTTGGTGCTCATTAATAAAAACACTTTCCTTCTTCTGCCTCTTTTGCTGGATAGAACAGAAAGCTGGTCGTTGTCTCTCCTCTCTGTCTTGAGAAGGTTCCTTGCATTTTTTCTGTGATGAAAACACTTGCCATCATCACTTTGAGATCTCCAGTGTGCATAGGTGGCATTTGAGAGGTACCATGGCCAATGTTTCACCTGGTAAAATACCAAACAGAATGGAGAACTGGAAACAGCGTTCATGTTTGATCAGACTTTATGTGCATGCAGGGATTCTAGCTTTCTTGGTAAGTTTACATTTTTTCCTGCTGGAGCGTGAAGTTTTTGACTCCATTTCAGAATCATTCAACTGTGTTCCTAATGGACCAATCTCTGACTCCCACTCACAGTGGTGTTCAGGTGGGCACACTTCATTGCTAGCACAGCATGAGGATGCCATTAACAGTATGACAAATTTCGCTTCACCTCAAAGTTTTTCTTCTCTTTTTTCGCTCTTAGTACTTTATTACCAGGCAGATGAAATCAGCAAGCTGGTGCTCTTAACAAAGAACGGCTACAACAATAGTACTTTGTGACAGCTGTGAAACATTTAGGTTTTGTTCTGGTGCCTGTGACATGTGGCTGTTATAATTTCTTGCCTCAAACTAAAGAAAAACCCTGCAGTCCAAATGAAGGAGTTGTGATGTTGCTGAAGCAGTGATGTATGCTCAGTCCCAGTGTCGTTGGAGTGCTGTGTGCATCGGGATGTTGTACATCAGTGAGCATGGATGGTTAGTCCTGTAGTCAGTGCTTATACTGAGCTGTCATGACTAAAGTTGGGCACTTACAGCTTAAAATCTTCAGTGCTAACTGGGAGGTGGGCTTTACAGCTCCTTTTCCTTTGTGCAGTGGGAAGTTTTCTTCTCTTGTAGTCTGCTCATGGGGATATGGCATTTATGTGGGACAGCCCAGCAATACACTGTTTGCTTGCTTATCTCAAGTTTGATCCAGGCACCATGCAAACTGCCTGTCTGATAATCACCTTGGTAAGGAACCGAAGAAGGAGTGTTTTTCCCCTCTTCCATCATTTCCTACCTGTTTTTCACTGGAACAGGTTGTCAGAGAAGCTATGGATGCCCCGTTCCTGGAGCCATTCAAGGCCATTTGGATAGGGCCCTGAGCAGACTGATCTGATGGTTGGCAGCCCTTACCATGGTGGAGGGACTGGAGCTAGAAGATCTTTAAGGTCCGCTCCAACCTAAGCTGTTTATGACTGTTTATGATTCTCTGCAGCCAACTGGTACAGAGCCATTGGTTTCTTCTCAGCTTGACAGTTCACCTCCATGCAGGAAACAGAGCAAACCAGTAAGGATGGAAGGATATTAAGATACATAAGATTATATTTCTGTGGAAGTACCTGTTAAGTCTGCAGCTCAGGAGTTGGTCTGAGACATGTTCTGCACCAATGGGGCTGTGCTCATGTTGGGCTGCATAGGTAGGTACAGTAAGGATCCTTAGGGTTACAACAACAGCATCGAGGGATGTAAGGCTACTGATGTTAGCAAGAACTCTTGCAGTGCTATGTTGTTGGTATTTACAGGGTATCACTGGGGATAAGATTTACATCTCGGTAGTTGTTTGGATGTAAAATATTTTACTGCAAACAAAATTACTTTTCCTTGTGGCATACACCTACATATGGAACGTTCATTATTATTAATTGAAAGCTAAGAGCGGAGAAGGTAAAAAAAGCATATCTTTCAGTCAGTGCTGCTGTTCTGTTCTCAAATCTTATGTAATGTGTCCAAATAGATGAGACAGATGGCTTTATTCCTTGCTATGAAGTTCATCCCAGTCAATAATATTGATTAGCACAGGGTGACTTGGTGTAACAAGAATAACACCCCTTCCTTAATTTGAGCCTGGATTTCTTGCTTCCTTCCTCAGTAGTTCACGCTTGGATGAATTCCTCAATATGTCAAATTAGACACAGACCTTCCCACCCCTGGAATCGCAGGGTCTGACATTAATAGGGGAAATGAGTAATTTTCTTCTCCTACAACTTGTGCCTAACTTTTTTGAATGTTGAGTTCCTGAACTTTTTTTTTTGTTTTGAGCTCTCTCCAATTGCAGTCAGTGAAGTTTTATAGACTGCTGTTCCTTTGCGTTTCATGAATCCTTATGTCGATGTGGAGAGCATCAAGAAGCACCTAGCTACAGTGTTTGTATGGGGAGTTTTAGGCTGGATATTAGGAAAAAAATCTTCTCAGAAAGAGTGGTGAGGTATTGGAACAAGCTTCCCAGGGAGCTGGTGGAGTCACCACCCCTGGAGGTGTTCAAGAAAAGGGCAGATGTGGCACTGAGGGATATGATTTCGTGTGCATAGTGATGATGGGTAGATGGTTGGACTGGATGATCTTACTGATCTTTCCTACCTTAATGATTCTGTGATTCATCTATAACCAGCCTCCAAATCCAAACACATTAATGATCTTGTAACAAGACAGAACAGACTCCAAAATGCATTGTCTGATATCTTTATAGGTAAACTTCCCATGGTCATGTAGTTAATAAGAACAGGGAGCTTCTTTTCTTTGCTTTTGTTCCTCTTATTGACCTCAGCCAGTTGGTTCGTCTTGTTTCCTGTTTTCCTTGCCCAGTCCACAGGGACTTCAATATCTTCACCCTCATCAGGGCACAGATACAACACCTTTGAGTTTGCATCTGCACTGTGAGTTCTTGTACAGAACAATCCTGACCTGGAGGGACCGCTTTAGGGTATGAAAGAATTGGTGTCAGTGACCAGCTCAGTCCTTGGGCATTGCTGTGAAGTTGCTAACAGGAGAGCCAATTAAATCAGCTCATTAAGGTGTTTTTTTTTTTTTTTTTTATTGTTGGTGTTTGGTTTTTTTTTTGTATTATTTTTATAGATTGTTTGCAGGTAATGGCCTAAAGCACATAAACTTCACTTTGAAAAGAGAATTGGAGGCACTTAGTTGTTGGTTTTGTTCCTCCTCCTCTCACACTTTCCAATTTGAAGACATTCTTCTTCTCATTTTAAGGCAGAAGGATGTCAGGGTCAAAAAAATTCAATAATCTGTTGGTGTTGTTATGATTTCAAGTACTTTGTCATTTTCCTGCCTGTAAAGTTATCATAATAATGTGATTAGGTTCTGTATTTATTATTATTGAGTCATTAAAGGAGAGTTCACGTGCAACATAAAAATGGCTTAATGACATATGGGATAGTGACTTTGCCCAAGTCCAGAAAGAGTTGATAGGGTTATTTGTCAGATGCTATGGGCAAGAAGATTGTCTGAGCTTTGTGATGAGAGAGTTTGACTGAAGTGTGGGGGCACTGTATGGTGAATTTCTGCTAATTTCAGAATGAGGGCATTTTTTTTATGCTAATGTGAGAGGCATCTGCCCTATTCTTTTAAAATGTGTTCTTCTGGAAGAGTAAGGAGTGGTCTTTGTTGCACTCAGGAAATGCAAGAGTTCTAGGAGATGTAGGCTAACTATTTGCCTTCCTCCTTTTTCCTATTTCAATATCCTGATTTAATGTATCTCGCTGTTAGGAGCTGCTGGTGGAAGTGGCTTTGCTTCGGCTGCAGTGACATGGAGATGGGTGCTTCATGCCACTTGAAACCCTGCAGTCTGTGCTCAATGTGTATAAATTACTCTCCGAGTTTATTTTACTTCCCAAAAGCATACCAAGCTCAACACATCTATTTTTCCCATAGCTGATATATAGTTGTATGCAACTTTTGTTTGGGCAGTGGAGATTTCTGCTGGGAAATTACAAAACTCGGTGTAGGAAATGGACTCTCAAGAGCCCCAAATGGACTCTTGAGACAAGTGTTAAGTGTAATGACACTTACAAAGCTAAATCTCTAATTATCAGTTACTATCTGAAAATCAAGGGATGTTCAGATTCTGTTGAACAACTTCTGTATTGTTTTCCAGGAGGGCCAGATGATAATTTAATCGAAGGTGGAGGATCCAAGTTTGTCTGCAAACCGGGAGCCAGAAACATCACCATCATCTTTCACCCACTCCTCAGGTAAGTGAAGCTTTCTACATAGTTCTGCTATGAAAATAATTAGGATAAGTAGAATTAACCCATTTTATTTATGGGCATGTTGTGACTTCTGAGATAACATGCTCCAGCAATGTGTGTCCAGCAATTTGTGGCTTGTGGAGAAGTTTTTGTGCACACGTGTAAAAAGTAAACACCAGTTGGGTGTGTTGCCAATGCTTGTTTCATCGTTGTCAAGATTAACTAACATTCAGGTGGAAATACTTGCCTAGGTGACCCCTTTCCATTGAACAGTGTCATTTATTATTGATCCAACCTGGGAAGAGTTTCGTTTCAGCCTGTCACAAATTGTTTATCGCTTGCTATTATGCTTAAAAAGTCAGAAGGATACTTTATGAACTGCAAGGTAAGTTCGTTCCTTGATAAACAAGTATGCTCTATGGACTGAAAATTAAATGCGTGATCTAAAGAGCTGTGCCAGTTGCTAATATTGTAGAAATTCAGAGCTTATCAAGGATGGCTGGAACTTGTAAACAAGTCTGCAATAAGTCTCCTCTCACCAAGTCATTCACTTCTGATGCTTTAATTTTGCTCTTTTTAGCTTTGCAATTTAATAGTACATTTTCTTACTTTTGCCAGAGTTAAATAATATTAAATTTTTCTCAGTTGATGTCAGTCTTCCACCTCTGCTTGTTCCTTGCATGTCACACACATCCTTTCCTATTCACTGCTTGCACCTTCAGAGTGCATTTCCCTCCTTTGCTGTTTGTATTACTCATTATCATGATTCACTTAAGCAATGGGGCATTCTTCTTCAGCACTAAAACCAAGCAATAATAAAATAGTAATAAAGACACAAAAGTGGAATCTGATCCTGAGAGCAAGAGTATCCTGAATGTTATCTTGGCAGCTGGGAACTCAATAGTTGTGACTTCTTTGGACTTAAAAATGTGGAGGGAAAGTGCATTAATCCCTCCAAATGCAGATTTCTGATGTCATGACATCAGATATTGGAATAACCTTTAGAATAGCATCGTTTTTGCGGACATATTACAATTGGTTGGCTGTTTCAGATCTTTCCTTTACAAAAGGAAATCTGTGTGCTCTCTATTTATTGCAAGATGCCTATAATGATAATTTCATAAGCGCATATTATTTCAACACTAATCTCTTTTAAATTGAAAGAAACGTGCTAAAAATTACTTTACCAGAACATAATGTTTATTTTTCAGCTATTTTGTTGTGAGAAAAGAAGGAGTGGTTGACGCAATGAGCTATTCAAGACAACCACTAGGAAACAGACTTCATTCTCTTCATTTCTAACAAATTTGCAATCGTCTTTCAAGCACAGAGTGGGGTGGGAATGCTCTTCTTTTTATTGATGAGTTGTTCCACATTGATTCAGAAACCGGTGAAATACTTCCTTTCCATTTTCCTCCCTGCTTGATTTCTTTTTCTGTTTTGGTTTGGGTTTTTTTTTGCCATACACGTCAAACACGAGTGCTTTAAAAAACACTTCTCACAAACACTTCACCTTCGATACCAGCTTGCAAGATACACAGTAGAATTAATGTGCTTCATAAACAATAATTACATCAACATTAAGTTATCTGCCTGCAATATATTTTTTTTTTTTCACCAACCATCTGCAACATCTTAACTTCCTGAGTGGAGCATCAACAACTGAATGAAGCGAAAGATAACGCTCCATGACCCAGCTTACCTTTTTCTCACTTTTGAATGGGGTGAATTTGGGGGCAGGTCAACAATGTAGAAACTTTACAAATGTGATTTCACTTGCCTTAATCATCAATAGAATAAATATTTTTCAGGGGTTCCTTGCAGTCTTAGTTTTAACTTGTGATCTTCAACTTTGGCAGTGTATTTGGGATGAGCGTAGCACTAGATTTCTTTCTTTCATAATTTCCTTTGTGGAATACTCTTCCTTTCTTGCCCAGAGAGATTATGGATACCCTGTCCTGAAGGTATTGAAGGCCAGGCTGGATGTGGCTCTGGGCAGCTTGGTCTAATGGCAGGGGGGTTGAAACTGGATGATCCTTGAGGTCCTTTTCAACCCAGGCCATTCTTTGATTCTGTGATTTTGATGGGAGTCAAAGCTGATTATCCTACCAGCAAACTGGCTTATTCATTGATTCCTGTTAAAATTGTCTGTAAAACGCTGCTTGTCACTTAGAAATGCTGAGCATGGAGGGATTTGCAAAAATATTGATATGTGCAATTATTTCTATCCATTGCTTGTTGGTTAGATCTTTGTCACCCTTTTCTAGATGTTATCATATTAAGTGTCAAGGTCTCCAGGAGGTAATTGCTGCAGAGGTGTGAAGTTTTCACTTGTTTTATGTTCCATTTGTTTTCAAGACTTCTTATGGCTTGTCTCAATCAGTTTCCATCAGTGTCAGAGGCATGAAATGAACCTGTTTTGAATTCAGAAAGATCAGTATTTTATTTCAAAGTCTTTTTTCTTATTTCCGTCAAGTTTACATAAATGCATTGGCAGAGAAGTTTTAACACCATACAGCCTAGCTGATTTTGTTAGGAGCTCAAGGGCTTCTAGTGTTGGAAAGGGTCCAGAGGAGAGCCACTAAGATGACTTTAGGGTTGGAGAACCTCCCCTATGAAGACAGGCTGAGGGAGCTGGGCTTGTTCAGCCTGGAGAAAAGAAGGCTGTGGGGTGACCTCATTGCAGCCTTCCAGTATTTAAAGGGAACCAAATCTTTGGATGGGTAGATAATAGAAGGACAAGAAGAACTTTTAAGTTGAAGGAGGGAAGATTTAGGTTGGATGTCAGGGGGAAGTTCTTTGCAGAGATAGTCGTGAGGTGCTGGAACAGCTGCCCAGAGAGGCTGTGGATGCTCCATCCATCCCTGGAGGTGTTCAAGGCCAAGTTGGATGGGGCCTTGGGCAGTAAAGTTGTGCACAGTGCAGTAAGTTCAGATGGAGAGTCGTAACCATATTTATCCATTTGAATTCATCATTTTCACACTGCTAATATGAAAAGTGTTGTTTTCTATTGCATCAGAGTTGCACAGTCACAGAGTTAAGTTTTTTTTATTATAACAGCCTTTTTTGGATCCTTTTTTGTTTGCAAGATGAAACTGAGCTTGGCTTCAGACCTGTTTGAAGAATGCAGGAGTCAGCAGGCACTCCAAGGGCTGTACATTGCCCCCATGTCTCCCAATAACGAAACTTCTTTCAGAGAAACTCTTAAAGCCACGGAGAGTCGAAGGGCAAATACACACAAGTGGGTTTCGAAGTCTGCCTTTCCCTGAATCCAGTTAGAGCAGTGAGCCAGCATTGGGAAATGAGTTGTCACGCAGGTTGGGTTGTGTGTCCCTTATTTCCACTAGGACAATTGAGGCTCACTAAGCCCCAGATTAATTACCAGGATTTAATGACACCACCACACACATAATAGATGAATAGCGAGTTTTTGCAAGACAAGAGGGTATTCTAGCACGGATGATTCCTGGGAATAGATTTTACTAACTACATCTGAAAACTAATTGCGTTTATAAATTGAAGAGAAGTGCACATCTGATTTTCCTTAATTACATATTGCGGGAGGTGTCGGAGTATAAAAGTTACCCAGGAAGTCCAGTTGCTTTTTTCATCCTTCATTGCTAACTAGCATCTGCTTGGATCGTGGCAGCGTTGGCGTTACTGGTGTGTGGATGAACATCTTCTGTTGGAGGATGGATGCACGTGGGACCAATGCTTGAAGCCCTTACGTTGTGGAATATGGAACAGCCTGAGCGATGTCTGTTGTAACATTTGTCTGGTGGAGGGTTTTTTTCCCGTTGTTTATTTGTTTCAGCTGGCATTTGAAAGGCACTTGGCTCTTCAGGGTAATAATCATTTTACATATGCTTTATAGAGTATGTTTATTACCAGACAATTGAAGAACAGATGTCTGCAGTCTTGAGGCTTAAGGGGGAGGGGCTGGAGATGGAGGAGATGATGGCGTTTCGAATCATGAAAGCACTGCTGGTGCTCATGCAGTTGAACATTGTTTGGATGTTGGGTATTAAAGCCGCAAGGGGATCCGTTTATTAATACCAGCCACACTTCATTAAGATCAAGCAGCAATTAAAATGATTGTAGGACAGCAGAGCAAGCTCAGTGTTCATTGATTCGGAAGAAGCAGTCACTTCTGAGCAAAACTGTATCCTTGTGAAGAAGTGCTCTGGAAGGGCTCTGGAAGGGCTGAACTGAGCAGTGCAGCATTGCATTCTTAACCAAGTGGGAACAACTGCAGTGCCAGCAGTGTTCTGATCACTGCTTTCGGTTTCCAAGCCTGGGCAGTAAGAAAGTGAGAAAGAAAATGTTGATTCATTTGCAAACCAAAACAAAAGAAAAAGAAGAAAAGGGGAGAACGACCAATTGGACTCCTGCTGGTTGCTGTTTGAGATGCTTAATGCTGAGGTGTGTGGGCACACTGAGGCAGTGCAGGGTTTGTTAGTTCCTGGTGGTTTGGACTGCTCAGAGGTAGGGGAAATATAGGCAGGCAGTTCAGTTTAATAATTGCATGGATTTCCCCAATATTTAAAGCAGTGGCTTTTCCAGTGGTAGCATATTAGGATGAGATTTTTTTCCTTTCATTTGTGGTAATGGTGAAAAGAGAGTGATTGCTCTTTTGATAAGTCAAATTAATGCTGTAGGGAGTAGTGATGGAGAAGAGTACTTTTCTTGTGCTGCTTGTTGATACCAGTGTGCTCCTAGCCAACTGGTGGCAATCTTCTTGATAATGTGGAAGGTCACATTTCAGACTCCATTGATGTCCTTGGGAGGGAGGTGCTCAGTGTACAGAATATATACTTACACCCAGCTATGTGTGTGTTAGCAGTGATGTTGTAACTTTCCATACTTCAGAAAAATCACATCGAGCTACTGTTTAATTCAGGATATGTCAAAATCCAAGGTGCCATATTTAGAATGTAAGTTCTCTGTTTTCACGATGTTGGGATGGGGTGGCAAAGTCACCATCAATTCCTATGGGGCATCTGAATCCTTTGGTCTTTGTGAACATCAGATGCTGTTGTGGTTGAGCAGTGCTCATACCTGCATACCTGTAATTGAAATGAATCTGTGCATATAGCTAAGAACACAGGTATGTCATCAATAATCCCTTTTATTACTGTCACATTTTTACAGCTATAGTAACAAGCAACTCATGTGCTTTTAAAGTCTGCTGTAATACCTCCTAGTGGTGTACTATAAAATTAATGTCTGATACTGTGCAAAATGTGTTCTTTTGTAAGCAGAAGGAGTGTGTGAGTTGGATTAGCTCATTCGTTGCTTGAAGTATGTTGGGAGTATGTTAAATAGCACCAGGATTGGTAAGAAAAATGCGTGGCGTTTTATCAGCCTAAGAGTAATATATTGTTATTGAAGTAGGTGGAAAATAATGTTAGGGCGCAGATAATGGTAAATAATGAGAGCCGATGTTTTTAGGGCTTTGAAATCAAACCCAGAGTACTCAATTTTCAAGAAATCAATAATGACTCAAGCTAGAAGATGAAACTTGTAATACCGACTGATTAAAGTCTGTATTTCCAAATGAATAATGTTCAGAGAAGGGACAATCAGATGTAAATCGGTTACGTACACATTATTCTCAAGCTTTTAGTGCCAGTGACCTCTTCAAAATGAAACTGTCCAGATGTCATGAATACCATTTTTCTTAAGTCTTAGAGTCGAATATACCCCTTATCTTCAAAGAGAGGGGAAAACATCACATAGCTCATCTGAATCTTGTTTCTGCAAGAGAGACAGGGTCCTCCTGCTGAGTCAGGGAGACAGTGTTCTGCAATGCAACAAGGCAAATGGGATTCAGATCAGTAGATCTCAACTGCTGCTTCTCATTCTGGTTGGGCTTGATGTCCTTGGAAGGGGTCCAGGGGAGGGCTGCTAAGATGGTCAGGGGGCTGGAGCACCTCTCCTGTGAAGAAAGGTTGAGGGAACTGGACTTTAGTCTGGAAAAGAGAAGGCTCTGGGGAGACCTCATTGTGGCCTTCCAGTACTTGAAGGGAGCATATAAACAGGAGGGGAAATGACTGATTACGAGTTGATAGTGATAGGACAAGGGGGAGGCTTAGGTTAGATATTAGGAGGAAGTTTTTCACCCAGAGGGTGGTGACACACTGGAACAGGTTGCCCAAGAAGGCTGTGGATGCCCCATCCCTGGAGGCATTCAAGGCCAGGCTGGATGTGGCTCTGGGCAGCCTGGTCTGATGGTTGGTGATCCTGCACACAGGAGGGGGGTTGAAACTGGATGATCATTGTGGTCCTTTTCAACCCAGGCCATTCTACGATTCTGTGATTCTATGATCTTGAAGGTCTTTTCCAGCCTGAGCAGTTCTGTGATTCCACGATTCTATGATTATGGTACCCATAGTCACCATGCTGCTTAACATTCCCATCTCTATTTTGGTGTCATTAATGCTCATCCTTAAGTGTGGCAGGTGCTTGATACAACTTGCCATACATTCTGTTTACTTCCATTGACCTCAGTTGCAAGCAACAGAATCTTAAGGGAGCAATTCAACACCCCCTACTGCAGCTTTCCCTCCCCTGGTTTAATGAGTGTTTAGCAGACATTTAGTTGACAAGTCCCTTGCTGTTGACATTTAGTACTTTATATCTGTCAACAGCAAGAATGAATGTTTCTTGCAGGCGAATCCTAACTCTTTTCCCTT
Source organism: Perdix hodgsoniae (assembly GCA_035772895.1). Lineage (NCBI taxonomy): Eukaryota > Metazoa > Chordata > Aves > Galliformes > Phasianidae > Perdix > Perdix hodgsoniae. The sequence goes on along the minus strand of JAPSGF010000101.1, from coordinate 832,626 downwards.
TGACAGGCTCTCATAAAGTCTGCATCGCTGAATTATAGACACATTTCAGCAAAGCTTGTTGTTGTGACACTGCTAAGAAAAGGTTTCGTTCTGACTGAGGCCATCTCAAAAACAGGGCGTGTGCACAGGAAGAGGATGGGGAACAGCTTCACGTTTTGTGCCTTTTTTTTTTCCTTTCCCCAATGCCTTATGAGAACTGACAGTCCTACTGTGTGTGTCTGATTAAAGATGACAGTTTATAAAAACCTCAAGGTAAAGGCTGTTCATTTTCGATGACAGAAAATAAAGCAATCTCCCCCCACCTCCCACACAAACAAAAACTCTTACATGCCAAAAAAAAAACCCAACCTCTTAATATGTGATGCATTGATTTTATATTGTCTGTCAGAGAATGTGCTTCAGCAGATCAGTCAAGTTTTGAGTTTTCAAACATGCTTCATCCATACAGGAAATCAACAGCCTGTCAGAAATTTCACATCTCTGCAGCTCCTCCTTTCTGTCAGATGAAATATAACCTGAAGCAGCGTAGGAATTTGACATTTGCAAGAACTTGCACTGAATAGCTGAGAGCAGCGTTCATTCATTTCTGTGATAAATAATTACTGCTAACATGTATTATGTTCATCAAGCCATCAAAGTTTTTTTGGCTCATTTCTTACTCTAAGCACTGTTTAGGTTTAGTTCTAGCTCTTAACTTATTTTCATGCAGTATGATTAAAGTTCCCTGTATTGCTGAACACTTAATATTTTCATTGCAGTATAAGCAGAGATTTAGTCACAGGAATTTTCAATGACTTACTTATTTCTTTTGAATATTCCTTGGCAAGTCCTGAGTCATGCCTTGACAGCCAGTCTGGAGGTACACCAGCAAACCTTATGAGATCTGCTCCTCTGGTTCACTCCCAAAGAGATTATGAATGTGGCTGGTGGATATTGGTTAAAAATTTAGCAAAAAAAAGCTGATTTCATACTATATTAAGAATAATTATGGAGCTTTCTCCAAGCAGAGTTGATGTTGGACTGGAAAAGGGAAATTTTTGACTTTTCAAGCTTATTCTAGTGTAATACAAAAATGGAAAGTGGGCAAAACCAGCATGTCTTATATATGGACCCATGAACATAATGTTCCTGTAACTACTGTTTTGCCATTAATTGTGAGATCAGTAATTATAAAAATATGAATGTGTAAACCAAACAGTTCAATTCGTACTGATTCTGCTAAATAATCTACTTGGAAATTATCTCCATAAACTCTCTAGTGTCTGCAGCTTTCTTTGGTATTAGCTAAGCTTTCCAATGCATTGTTCAGGTGAATTGTAGCTGTGAATCATCTGCAGTTGATTTACATTATTGCTAAGTACCATATAACAATTTCTCTCTGCTGATGGATTTTATTAACATTATTTAATTCTAGTTGTCCAAAATTCCTGAAGTGAATACATAGGCCAGAGCTGATAGTGTTTGGCTTCTGTTTTTGCTCTTTCCATAAGTTGTTCTTAGATGTGATACTGAAACTCCCAACTTTTTTCTAGCTCCCTTTAATACAGTTCATAACTTTTCTTTTGAGTCCTTGCTAACAGCTGATGTTAAAAATCCCATATTCACAGTTACAAACTCAGCTTCTTCTGAGCACCCAGTGGAAACATGAAGTCACTTCTCTGAGCTTGATGGTTTTTTGTAGGTGATAGGAGTTATGATGATGTGAGTTGGCTGTAGGGAGGCTGCAGAGGTGGGCTCTGTGAGGAGAGGTCAGAACTTCCCCATGGCAGACAAGTCCTTTCCCAAACAACTCCAAAATGGCCCGACCTTGGGGCACAGCTGAGCCCATGGTGAAGGAGGCTGTCCCCTTGCTGCTCATGGAGGACAGTGATGGCACAGATGGAACCCATGGAGGAACCCACACTGCAGTAGGTGGATGTGGTCTGAATAAAGTCAGCCATGGTCAGCCCACCAGCAGAAGCTTTTCCAAAGTCTGGTCTTCTTGCTGGCAATTTCTTGGAGCAGTTCTATAAAGGAAGAGCTAGATATGTGAAAATTCATTTAGTGGTTCATGGCCAATGCCAAACCTGGTAAGTAGTCCAGGGATTCCTTTTATGTTTCTCACAACACATCACTAGACCAAGTTATTCTGTATCAGAACATTCCTTGCTTGTCAGTCAAGACCTTTGAAAAACAACCCTATTAACACACTTTCCAGTTATTTTTCCTTACTGAGTGTACAAAAAATGTAATTTCCCTTAAAATAATCTAATATACCTTAAATTCTTTGGCTTTATTATAAAGTTCTCTTTCCATGTACAGTTTTGTCTCTTAGCTAGCATCTAGGAAAAAAAGGGTTTTTTTTGTTCTTTTTTTTCTTTTCCCCCATTAATCCACTCTTCTCCAACACAAATGTACCAGCTGTGGCTGACTGATGTGCTGCTGGTGCGTCACCCAGGCAGACAAATGAATTGGTGCAGATCATTGTAGTGGGGACCTGCGAGGTGAGACATGTAAAATGCATTGCTAGCTTTCAAGAGAAACTTGAATCTTGTGCGAGTTCATGCTGGCTGTAAGTTATAATCACCCAATGGCACCTTGTTAGCAGGACAGGTGCAAGAATTTGATTAGAGGTAGGGAGTAACCTTCCTTTGTTATCAGAAGGTCATCTTTTCAGGTTGCAGCTAAGAGTGAAGGGAAGGAGCTAGCAGCATGGAAGCATGGACCTGGAATTGTATTTTTATTTTTATGACTGCTTACATGTTGAACAGTTCTATGCAGCGTTCTGCAGAAGTTTGTAGGTGTCATATCTGTGAAATGAGGGGTTAAATACAATTGAAATGGATCTTACCTGTACTGAGGTTAACATTTTTATTCTGTTTATTTTCCTTTTCTTCCCTTCTCCCCAAGCAGAAGCACGAACATTGATGTTCTTAAAAACCTGCTGGTCAGAAAAGCATTTAGCAAAGTTGAAAGGGAACTTTGGGTCCATTTATTGAATTTGAGCATCTATGAAACTCTTCTAGCACGAGGTGGGGGTCCCCCATGCAGGAGACAGGGCTTCTCTGGCAGCTCCCCTGGTGCTGGAGAATGAACTTTGGCAGGAGCAGACACTTGCTGTGGTTTTCATTTCAAATGGACTGTGTATTACTCTGGAAAAAAAAAGTCTGTAAGACAACACAAAAATGTGGCATAGCTGGCAAAAATAGGAACTAATCTTTCTTAAGAGTAAAAGAAGAAACTTGACAAATTCTGCGTTTGCAGTCTACTGACGGAATTTGTTCAGGTAAGACATTAGTGTGGGCTTTCCCTGGGTGTAATAGAAGGAATCCAAGGATGAAAGCCTGTCGTGGTTTAGATCTGAGTTATGGTATTGTGATCCTGAGAAATTTAGTTGAGTTCGTGTGTTCACGTTCATAAATCTTGATGAATTTTTTTATTGAAATAGAGTTAGAAGAACCGTTTTGTGATGAAAACTGGTGATTACTGCATTTTGTACTTGGTTGTAGCAGCAAAGATATAGAACCCAGGATAACAGAGCTTTTGGGGCTCCGTTTCCCCTGTAGAGCAATTAGAGGAACGCACAGCTGAAGGGAAAGATTTTAAAATTTATTATTTTATTTGAATTTATTTTATGTATATGACATGGGAAAAAAAAAACTTTGGTAGTGAACTGGCATTCTCCTGTAAAATATTAAATTGTAAACTTTGGAGAAAGTACAGCAGTTATGTAGAGCACAGAGTTGAATTTCAAACATCTCCAAAGATATTTAAATGAGTTTTTCACAGTGTTTTGTTTTCTTCTGTTTTATGACTGTGTGCCACGTGCCCTGGGGCAACAGAAGGAAAGTCATTGCCTTGCAGGGGAGTCAGCCCATTGGAGAGCATGTTTTCCAGACATTGAGTCATACACAGAATCACTTTTTAGTGGAATTGCATCTAAACTTCTGCTAATTTTTATCAATCTGCAGAATAATCATGAAAAAAAATAAAAAATTGCAGTAAAGAAGTGGGTCTTTATTTTGGTTGAGTCCCAGGCATCTTAAATACCGGGTAGGTTACCAGTAATTGCACATTGTGTATGAAGCACTTCTGTAGCTCCTTTCATCTGATAACTTCCAAGTTCTTTATAGACACCAGTTCATTAACACCTCAGCATGAAGTGTATTGCGTGGAAATTCTGGCTGTGTGACGGCCAGGAGTGAAACCACTGTAGTTGAAGCAGTGAGTTAAACAGTCATAAATTCTGCTCAGGTTTGGAGTAGGTGGAACGTAACCGAAAGTCATAAATTCCCACTGTTATTAATCAAGGTCCAGACATTCCGTTTTGTTCTAGCTTTGTCTCTCCAGGATACATTTTTATAAATGGATTTTGCTCTGGAGGGTGCAGCAGTTTTATGACAGCTCCGTTCATCTGCTGGAGTCCTCCTGGAGCAGAAGGCTGTGCAGGCAGTTTGTAGAATCAGAGTCATAGAAATGGTTGAGTTGGAAGTGACCTTTAAAGATTATCTGGTCCAACTCCCCTGCACTCAACAGGGACACCTACAGCTCCATCGGGTGCTCAGAGCCCCATCCAGCCTGACCTTGAGTGTCTCCAGGAATGGAGCATCCACCACCCCTCTGGGCAGATCTCACTCAGATCATATGTGGGTGATCTCCTCAGCTTTTCCATTTGAGAACCACACCTGGCACAGTGTTGTATGAATGCCCCGTGCAAGCTTTGAGCAGTTTTCTTCTCGTCACTGTAACCCCATCCACATTTTCCTTGTTCAGACTTGTCTTTGGTTGTGCTGCACTCTCTACAGATAATTAAAACAGCAGAGCCAAATGCAAGTGCTCTCATACCATGGATTGACACTGCTTAATTGCTCCTGTCTCTGCTTTCTCATCAGCAAATTGAACACAGTGTTTATTCCATATGTCTATTGAGTACTTTGTCATCTGTATATGAATAGCCTATCAGACAGCTAACTGTGGTGCTCTGTGCTGGTTTTGTGTGATATTGAGGCCAGTTAAGTGATTCTGCAATCATGGACAGGGCACTAATGGAAGTGTATGGGGCTGAGTTTCTATGGAGGTAGACTTCAATGAATCACGGCTTGTCTGGATGTTATGAATGCTTATTTATAGAGTACGTGGACACAAGGCAGTAGTTACATTTCTAGAGAACATCCAGACAGTGACTATGAATTGTATTTTTGAAATGAACTTTTACATTCAGATGATGCCGAAGTTACCAGCAACTTGGAAATTTTGTGAGCCCAATAGGACTGTTTAAGGTTATCACCTTCATTCCATTTGTTTCCAACAAGTATTTGGGTTTCTGGTTTTGCTTTTTTTTTGCTGTGGGAATGCTAAAACAAATGTTACAAAAACATGGAAACTAAAGCCAACTCTTTTTGAGTCTTAATTGTGACTGGAGAACCAGTCTCAATAACAATAATTAAAACTAATGGAGTAGTGATACAAAGGACACTCAATGATGTCCTCAGTGAGTGTCCACTGAACAGAAAAGCTGTTCTTTGGATTTAGTTGTGTTTTTTAGCAGCCCTGGCTGATTCATCCTAGGAGAAAGAGACTCTGGAGAAGGCTAGCAGTTCTGTGTACTCTGTAAAATGCAATGATGATTGGATGCTGGCTGAGGATCCTTGTAGCTTTGACCATTTTTAGTGGCTTTTTTCAGTAAGTCCATTTTCTCTGCAGTGAGAGAGTGACTGTTTGCAAAGTTGAAAGCAACCAAATGTTTACCCTCCATCAGGTCAAATAACATTGCTGAATAAGAACAGATCCCTCGGAAAATGTTACTTGGTTTTGGGATACCCAAGTTGAGACAGATATCTTGTTCAGTGGACATGGGATGTTACATCAACATAATTGTTCCAGATATAAAGGAAAGATTAAGACCTTCCAAAAATAAGACTAAATACGACGAGAAGGAAGAAGGATGGGGAAATGTCTCATTTGCTTATTTTCTAATAGATCTCTAGGACTCTCGAGAGGGGGAAAAAGTCACCATTCTGCTGCACTGTGATGAAGATGACTGCCGTGGACAGTCATGGTATGATTGATGGCCAGGCAGTGCATAGATCTGCATGCTTGCAGAAAGATGCTGAAACTCAAAACTGCTACGTGCAGTAGGAAAGTTGGTCTAAAATATTATAGTACTGCAGGAGGGAAGTAAAATCTGTTTCTTTTCCTTCATCTTCACAAAAGGTGCAGACAAGTCTTCAGGCTGGAGCCATTCTTTATTTTGTTTTACAGGGCTGCGCAGTTTATCACTGCAAGTCATTCCTCACTGTGACCATCATCCCTCTTGGTACATAGCACATAAACGACAGTAGTGAAAACAGGCTGTGCAATTTGCTCAGAAAGTCAGATTGGGTAAATCAGTATCTTGAACTGAAAGCAAACTGTTGTTCAAAAAGTAATAAAAGTTAATTAATTGCAAGGAGATTCTAGATTGCTGGTTGCTGTATTTTGTTAACGTCGGTATTTCTCTCCCTCTCCTTTGCTTGTTTCCTGAATTACTGTTCTACCTCTGCCGCAGACAGAATTCTTCCCAGTTGTTTATGACATTTTGAGTAGCTGGGAGTATTTTTTGCTGCCCATTCGTAAGGGCCCATCTTTCTTCGGTATAAGAGGTGCCAAAATTGTTACCTATCTGATCCACTGATAAAACAACTCACCACTGTCCACTCGGAGGTTTTTTCCCCCAATGTCCCCTCTGCTGCTTCCCCAGAACTGAGCATGAGTGTTTCTGAATGGCTCTTCACGTGTGTGAAGTGCACGTTTTCCCTTGTATGATGGGAGATCAGTCATGTGCATCCCCCAGAGCCTCCCGAAGAAAGTGTTTGGCATCTCTTCTATATTAAAAAAAAATAAATAGGAGTTGTCAAGGACAGAGAATTGTTATTGTAAGCAGAATGGGTGCTTATTATCAGTTTTAGGTACGCCCAGGCCAATAGTTAAGTGTTTTTCTCTGGTTAGTTTGATGAAAGACAATAATGGAATTAATTGCTGGTTGTCATTTGTAATGTAGTATATGCAGTATTTGAGTTATTGTGATAATGCATTGCAATTACCTACCATCAAGCGCTTTATAATGTTAAAAACATGATCTTTGAAGTAATGTAGCTAAGTTCTTTGAATTGAAGGCAGTGGTTATTGCGAGTACAATATCATTTTAAAATGGCAATCAGGTCAGTTAGGTAAACAAAATGATGGTTGCATGGTGTTGTTTTTTTTTTATTTCATATATTCTTCCAGTGCCCTTAAACCTTCCCAAAAGGTCGGCAGAAGTAGCAACATGCCTGGAGGGCTGATAAATAAAAAAAGCTATTTCAGAGCTCTCTGCACACACACCCAGTCTGGGGAGTATTGTGTGTTGTGCATAAAGCACTATCCAGGAAGCCTCTTTGTGTTTAAACCCAAAGGGATTACTGCTCGTTTTGCCTTTGCTATAGTACCAGCCAGGAGAGAAAAACTCTGTTGGTAGGGCTGCCCCGAATTCTGCAGGAGAAATGATTGTGCTAAATGGTAGATGGTGTAAAGCTTTTAAACAGGCAGAGGTTTCAGTTTGCACTTCGTGTATATGCACAAATGAGTCAACAGATGCAAAAAAAAAAACACAAAAACAATATGGGAGATTGAACTACCACATTTGTATGCACTGTAGGTTCAGGGATGTGCCTAGAAAGAAGGAGGAGGGATGGAAAAGGTCTAGAGCCTAACGAACAGTAGTGTGGCTCCCAGTGACCTTTACCTACTGCTGTAACTCTGATGTAGAACACTCAAATTCCTGAAGATTTTTAATCAGCCAAGTTGAATTTTGATAAAACCACACATTACGGTTCCATTACCACTGCAGAAATTAATTATAATTCATGGCAATACTGCCGATTTGTAAGAATTAAGAATTAACACTGGTGAACTGTCACCTTTTCACATTCATCCTCAGTACCACAAACCATACCATAAGATAGAAGCATCCCTATCTAGCTGGTTAAGCTCCACACCTATTCACATTTGTTTCTGTATTTATTTGTGTAACAAAGCAGCATGTGGAAAATGAATTAAAATGCCACACACGTACATATTTTAACCTAGACCTTTTATTAAGAGATTTAAATTGACACAAAAGTGAGCATCATTTTTTCAGCAGGGAGGTGCGTGATTCCTTATGTGTTTTCATGTTGGGATTCATATTACAAACCCTCTAAAATCGAGACCCAATGCTTCCCCTAGCCTATGGCATTTAGTAATTGTTCCTCTAATTTAACAGATGTTGACAGAAAAAAAAAAGGAGAAATTAATGGTGTGACAACAGTGATGCTTTTCTGCTTCCAAAAAAAATATGATTCAGTAAAATCTTTCTTATGATTCTTTTGAATACTTGAACCTCAATTAGATGTTGTTACAGACGTGTCCACATTCAGTTGACCTACCCAATTTTAAAGGCAATATAAAATACAGCATTTTCCTCTCCTTTCCGTACAAAATCAAACTGGGGTAACTGGAGCTGACAGTAGATTCTTGCAGAGCTTAAAAGGCAAAAAAACCTCTCTGGATGGAATTAGCATCAGGCACGAGAAAACGATGTCAGTGTCGCCAACGGGCATTTTCTGCGACTTCCTTGTGTTTGGTGGCAAGTCCCAGCAGCTCAACACAGAAAAAAGCCAAATTGTCAAAAGCCATTAGGGGTTGTCACTTCGTAGACCTTCAGACTGAAATTCCCCATTTGGAATTGCAGGGGAATGATTTTCTTTTTGTTGTTATTCTTTAAGTAGAACAATCAGATGTTTTACATAAACAGATGAGGTTTAACCCATTCATAGAACCATAAAGGCTGGAAAGGCTGCTAAGATCATCTAATCCAACCTTCTATTAAAATACTGTTATTTTAGTGAGCTAGCATTTTAAATAAATGTACTTGCTCAGTTTCCATGGTTCTGCCAAAAAACAAACAAGGTCAGTAGTAAATGATGCTATTCGCTTCTGTTTATCAATGAGTGCCCTTCCCACATCTTTATTCCTTAGCTTCTAATTGGCTACCTTTTGATTGCCAATTAGGGCAGTTTGATGAAGGAAAGAGAAGGCTGATTAGGTAGGCCGTGAGTCAACTGATGTGCTGTAGTACAGGATTTGCCATGAGGTCTTTCAGTCAGTGTAGTCCAGGTAGGAGTCCTTCATCACTTGTTCTTTTGAAGAACATTAGAATTTGGTCTACCCTTACAGGCTTCTTTCTCTCTTTGATTTAGCCATTGTTGCAAAATCCATCTAGAGCCACAGCTACTGGCAAAGATTTCCTTCTTCTTCGCTTTCTTCTGCTCAAGGTCCATGTTGTGGTCTCCCCTGGGATGTTTGCTGCTCCAGCGTAATCACTGAAGCCAAAGTCTGATATTAGGGGACATGTGAAATATATTCCCTTTCTGCTCCTTTAAGTGGTGAATTTTGGGAGCCTCATTTAGAAGCTTTTTTCCTCCAAATTCTCAGATACAAAGTGGTGCTGCTACCCAAGGGTGTTGATCCTGTGGTTCATAGGGAGTTATTTTTGTAGATGATTTTTTTTTTTTTGCACGTAGTCATACGGAAATAGAAAGGCTTCGATTTAGTTTACATGCTATGAATTCCTAAGTTTTAAAGGATATATTAGTAATGGGTTGGTGCTCTAATTAAGTGCCTAATTATATACAGCTTTCTTTTTTTCTTCTTTTTTTACACACTTTTGATGGTTTATGATAGCTTTTACTGTAGCAGTCTTCGCCGTGTGTGAAATTTAAAGCATATGTTTGAATTCTTCCATCTCCTGTGTCTTGTCATTGTGTTGTTTTGGTTGTTTTTTTTTAGAGCCGATGTGGAACTTTAAAAATAATTGCACAATAAGAAATGCAGAGTAATTTTCTCAAAAAAGAAAGAAGCAAAACAGCATGAAAATCACCTTGAACTTGGCTCAGAGGTGCATCTGTTGACGTTTTTTGATATCCGCGTTATTACAAAGTTAGGGTGAAGTCCCCACCTTGAATGACAGGCCACCCCAGAGAGACCAGCTGTGTCACACACCATTAATGTTCACCATTGCAATGGATGTTGTGGTTTTTCCCTTTGTTAAGCTCTGTCGAGATTTGTCTGGAAGGCGAGAAGTGAAGTTTCAAGCTCAAGGGCTGTCTCTCAAGTGTAGCATCTCGAAATCCCTATTAGCCCAGAAGGAGTTCATACTGAATTGTTGGCAGGGAGCACATGACTTCAGTGTCACTTTGGTTTTAATGGGAATTGCTGGTTTATGGAAATAGACGAAGCCTGTGTGCTCTAAGGGACACTTCCTAGGGCAGGAGTTGGGGTTGGTTGATGCCAGACTGCGCGCAGTGCACATGAGGAGCAATGTGTTCAGATGGCATCCTCAGGCCTTTGCATTATCACAGCTCCCCTGTGGTGCCAGCAGGGATGGTCAGCTGGAAAAATCACTGCCTCTCACAATCCACTATACTTCAAATCAGGCTTCTTTGCTTTTATTTTTTTTTTCTTTCCCCTTTGTTTAGCCATTTGCTGTGTAAGAAATAGCACAGTGATATATAGAACAACAACAACAACAAAGGTATCCTCTCTTCTCTTGTGTTAGTGTCCCATTTATTTTGTTCTTCCTGTTTCTGTAGAAAAAATAGGACACAGTTACAGCTATGAAACAAAAGGTAAGTGCTATCAGACTATTGTACAAGTTTCTGCAGTATCTAACTGCTAGTATAGCCTGGTCTGTTTCTCTGAGATGAATTAACAAATGTGTGTTCATGGATTACTGGGAGGTGCTGAGCTGTGCTGGTGTATGAGGCAAGTCAGCTTTCTCTAAAGTCTTAAAACAGCAATACCACAATGTATACAAATCACAGCAGGTCTGTGTCAGTCCTCAAGGAATGCTTGAGACGTTCTTGGGAGGCTGAGATGGCTTATAAGACTTGAACATCTAACTTCAACATCTACACTTAGGGAGTTTGTTCCTCAAACACCATCACTTTTCAAAGTGCCACGGAGCCTTGCCTTTCAATTCCATGGCACAACAGCAGGAAAAAAACTGAACAATTGGAGCATGTATCATAAAATTATTAAGGTTGGAAAAGGCCATCCCCACCATGCCCGCTGATCATGTCCCTCAATGCCGTATCTCCACGCTTCTTGAACACCTCCAAGGACAGTGGCTGTACCACCTCTCTGGGCAGCCTGTTCCAATATATCACCACTCTTTCTTAGAACAAATCTTCTTTATATCCAATCTGAACCTCCCATGGTGCAAAAGAAGTACATTACCTCTCATCCTATCCCCAGTTACATGAGAAAAGGGGCTGACCACCACTCACACATTTCTAGGTATGAGCTTTAAGCAGGGCTCAGCAAACCTGTTTGCTGGACACTTGTCCTTATGTACAAGAACACATCTCTACTGATAATGCCATCTTCACATTTTCAGTTGGTATGTTAATAAATGCGTTGAGAAATTCGCACTTGCACTGAATGTCAAATAGATGGGAATATCTGTTTCAACAGTTGAATTCCATCCACGCTAAGTACAGTATGAATATATGTTTTCACCTTCTGAATTACGTACAAAGGAAGGAACACCGTCTGATTCTCTGCTTGCTAGAATAAATGTCAGGAAGGACATGACCTAATTATCTTGCCTCCCATTTTCCATCTACGTGAAGTCTTTCAGCTTTCTGGGTATTTTTTAAAACCTCTGATTTTTGTCATTGATCCTAGAATTTCCATAATTTCAGTATTCACCAAAGAGAGCAAAGAAGTAAGTGTATCTTATAATTATGTGATGACATGCAAATAACGTCTCCTAGGTAAAAATTCAAAGATCTATTCTGATATTGATAAGCCTTATAAAGCAAAACTAAACCTTTGGTTTAGCTCAGACCTTGCCAGTTCCAGGATAACAAGTTACCATGGGTAAAGTCCCAAGGTAACTTCTGAAACATTAATGGATACTTATCTTTTACCTCAAACTAATTCATTCTGCTGCTCATCCCATCGCTTCCTTTGTTGCCTCAACACAAGGTTGATGCCTGCAGTTCCAGGGCAAGGCATAGAGCATTTTGATGAGCAGGGCTGCATAGGGTTGGACATAATAGACTGAAATGTTAATTGTATTCAAAGGAACTTCAGAAAGGTCTGAGAATTCGGGGGAGGCTTGAAGTTTAATGAATCTACAAACATTTACACCACTGTGAGATTGTGTGCATTTTTTTTTGTATTGCATTGTGGTTGGTTAGTATTATTTGCATATGTCTATGTGAATCGTGAGTTTATAGCACTTACACAGACATGATACTTCTTGGGTGATGACTTGCTGTTTGTAAGCTCATCAGAGGATTAGTGCAGAAGACATCACGAGAGGACGTGGACATTTGCCATTATTTTTATTAAATCACAGTATTTTTAATACATATTTTACCACACTGTGTTGTTTGTCTGGTTTTAGACAGAACTTACAGTCTTCTTTGAAGATCACATTGGAGATTCTTCTCCTACAGTCACTGCCAATTAATTTTTTCGTTAGGACAGCAGTGAAATCATGTGTATCTGTGATGGAGAGGGGACTGAAGCCAGTAAGGGAAAAGTTAAAATAAAAAATCTCCATTAAGCTTTTAAAATCTATTTTAAATGAGGAAAATGTGACAATTGTCATGGCGACCTTATGGCTATCTCTTAGACTCTTGTAGTCAAAGCCTTAAAGTATCTAAAAATACAAAATATTTATTTGAATTATTGGGACAATTTATTATTACAGTAATTACTCTAATTATTTTATGCTTAAATATGTTTTAAGTGACATATTAAGGTGAGGGCAAGCCATTTTTATTTCTCTGGGCTGAATTTCACAACAATTAATTAAAACTAGGGCAGCTTCTGGGAAGAGGGTGCTGTCAAGTACTGTAGGGCTGATATGTAAGCAAATCTTCCATTAATTTAAGTCAGGATAAACTGCATTCTTATAGTGCTGTTTTCCCTGTGTTTGAATCTTCCACTGAAAGCCCTCTGAAGGGATAGAGGGTTGCAAATTGTTTTAGGTCAGAGATCAAATTGTATGGACCTACTGAAGACCGATAGAATGCTTTAAGATTAACCTATTGTCATTTCAGCTAAAATGAGCATCACCTTTGGTGTCTCCCTCTCCCCCAGTGAATTTGAGTGTCTCAAGCTTTTGAGGTGTCCGTGAGATCTGCACCATATATTTTTTTTCTTTATGCTGATCCTTGCATTTAGCCAGTTGGACATCCTCTGTTGACAGCAAGTGTCATCTTCGCTCTGTGACCATCACTAAATGATCAACAAAAATAACTTCTTCACTAAGGATGAATCAAAACCATTGAAGGGTGAGTGTAACAAGCATAACCTTTCAGCCCGTGATGTGCAGGCGTTGTGACAAATCTCAAAATCTCTTCTCCTTGTCCTTTTTCATAGCTGAGCTTCAAAGAGTAGGGCAGTCTGATCCTTGTAACGAGGCCTTTCCTCCACTTCTCTGCCATTGTGCATCGTGCATAGACCACTGAAACTTCACAACACTTGCAGTGATTGCTTGCTCTTTATTTTTTATATTTTTTAAGAGCTGTTCTGCTTTTCTGACCATTTGGAACAAATTTATAACATAGGGATTCGTTTCACTAAACTTTCGATTACTTTGCTGCCACATCAGAGTGACCACAGTGAAAGGGATTGGGAAGCAAATCTTATTTCGGTAACTAATTCACTTCCAGAAGAGTTACAGTTCCTCTTCCCCTTAATGTCAGTGCTGTCCCACAGTGACCTGATACTGAGATGTATTTGTTTCCCTCTGACACACATTAGAGAAAATACTGACCTGACCTTTAAAAAATTTTATTAACATTTAACAAATTCTATTTTACTGTGTCATGTTTGAAGAAATTGTTTCAGCTAAACAGAAGGAATGCTTCCTTTGATGGCATTGCTTCATTCATTTGTATAACAACATACTGAACCCACCTCCCTTTTCAGTCCTGAACCAATTGACTTCATCTCACCTCCTCTTTCACTTTTATTTTGAGAATACTTGTTCTTCTTCGTAGGTTAACATGAAGAAACTGCTTTTTTGTGGTGCTTGCTGCTTTCTGTGGGCATCACCTAACACACAGTTATGGTATTTTAGTCAACTTTGGTGTATTTGGGACCACTTTAATCACTGGGTTTTCCTGGAGCAGTGTTGTATGTACCATTGTGTCTTTTGGCACCCATCTGTCAGCAACAGTGGTTGTTGCAAGAATAATCTGACATCTTTAGAAGAAAAATATGGAGTAAGAGCTCACTTTGTACTGGTGAAAAACTCAAAATTCCACTTCTTGCCTCCTCTTCTGAATGTAATTAGGTCTGAGGATGCACTTTTTATCTCTAAGCATTCCACATACATAAATGCTGAGAAGGGCAAATAGCCACTTGGCCCACGTTGGCTGAGAAATTAGTGGATGTAGATGTTCTCTTCCATCATTTAGTGAGATGCAGTTTGTTGTCTTACTTTTTTATCCTTGCTGTTCATTCGGATATCTGCTGGTGATGGTCTTGGCACTTATTTGTCGTAAGATGTTTGGTTTAAGAGTCCTTTTGATTTAATGGTAGAAATGAATATAAATGGTGTACGAGACAAAGTGAAATCATTCTGCTGTCTCTAACCAGCAGCTTACCTTAATCTATAGCAAGAGAGCAACTGTGTGGGGTAACCCGTCCTTTGGTTTGGGTGCTTGGCTCTTAGAGGTCAGCAATAAAATTAGAATGAAAAATGTGACATTATTTGTATGGGCTGAGCATGCTGTGTTCCCAGAGGGAGTGGAGAAGGAAATAATCATCCCAGTGCCTAGTTCTTGCATGAGCAGCGACATTTATTGAAGTATTTTATTTGCTTTAAAGGTGAACAAGTTGCATAATGTCTTCGTGCATGGTGGATAGAGCTTTAAACAGTCTTCTCTGAAGATGTATATTTTACTCTGGTGACTTCTGTAAGTTAAGAACAATTAAAGGAGAGAGTAACTTTTCTTTGCAGTACGCATTTTTGTTTTACTACAGTTGAGTTTGTGGGAAAACTGAGTTGATTTTTTTCTTTGCAAGAAGAAGTTTTAAAAGAAGGCAAACACTTGATGTCAATCAATTGCTTTAATTGAGGAAATAGGACCCCTGGTCTTTGTCCCATGTCTCCCACTGTTGTCGTGCCCACCTTCAGCACAAATGACATGCCTTCATCTGCATTGCCTCACTGCCCTGTTGAGGTTGTGTTGCTCCCTACCTGCTTCTGCTCTGGTTGCATGGTGCCTTAATTGCATAAATAGTGTGAAAATTAGAGTTGAAATTGGCTGTATGGCTGCCTGGCTGTCACCATTCTTCTGTTTCCTCCCAGAAAATCCCACGTAGGATTTTCGAAGCTCATTTCTCAAGCAGCCATTCAGTCATTGGTTAATATGCATGCTCTAATAATGACTGAAATTAATTTCTGAGAAATGACACCAAAATAATTAATACAGCCCTCTTGGGCCACATGTGATAGAAGTGATCTGCAGAAGTGGAGATATTAAAGCGTCTCTGTCCTGCTCCACACATGTGAAATGTCATCAGCAGTTCCTTGCAGTCTTGCTTTATTACTGCCATATTAGAATGAATGCTTTCCACATTTCATAGAATGTCTATTAGCAGCACTATCTTCATTTAAGAAATGGCTCCAATCTGTGAATGCAACACATTTTGATGAATAAATTTAGCACTTTAATGCTATTTATTTACTCCACACTATAAAATGTAATAAGATAAATAATGGGTCCCACAGGGGCGTGGGGTAAGTTGGTGATCATCTTCTCAGCAGGCAGATGAACACAGCTCGAGTAGAGAAATAATGATCAAAATTCACAGTGTTCCCTGGGATGCCATTTATATACCTGAATCTAATAAAGAAAGAATTACAGTGCTTAACAACGTGCTTAGCACCAGGATCAGAATGTAATGAGACCGACAGTGAGGGATGTATATCCATATTAGCTGAACCTGAAGCATCATATAGATAGCAAGAGATGTGTGTAATGTGCTGGCTCTTGGGTTACCTCCACTTTTTTCTTCACTGCCTAGTAAAATCTACTCTAAGGCAAGCTTTCTTCGTGCTGGTCAACATGGGCCCATGAAATCCCGTTTGTCTAACTTGATCTCCTTCAATGCTAAGTCCACTTGCATAGCGGATGGTGGGAAGGTGGTGATAGTTTTGCTGAATTTTAGCAAGACTTTTGGCACTGTCCCTCACGGTATCCTTCTGGACAACTGTGAGATGAAACGTTATGGGATACGTTGGGTGAAGAACGGGCTGAAAGGTCGGGCTATAAGGGTCAGAGTGAACAGGACTCCAGCTGGCAGGTGGATGGTCCCTAATGGGGTTGCACTGGACTGTGTCTTAGGGCCAGTCAAACACTTTTTTCAGCGATGTGGATGCAGGAGTTTAATGCATCTATAATACATTTGCTGATGGAGAGATGCTGTTGGCTCCTAGGAGGGTGAAGAGGCTGTGCTTCTAGATCCTTTGGAGTACTTGGTATTCATCAACAGCATGCAGTTCAGCAAGGGAAAATACAAGGTGCTGCAGCTGAGATGAAACAATATAAAAGTGTAGATGACCAGCATTGAGCTGGTCAAAAGAGGGAATTCTCTCATTATATTTAGCATTGATGCGCCTCATCATGAGCACTGTATGCAGTTGTGGTCTCCACAATATGAAAAACATATTAAGATACCTGAAAGTGTCTAAAAAAGGAGGAACAAAGCTGATAATGGAGCTGGAAGGTATGTTCTATGAGGAGAGGCTGAAGTCACACCTGAAAAGAGGTTGTGGTGAGGTGAGGGTCAACCTCTTCCACATAACTAGTGATAGGACTAGAGGGAATGGCCTCAAGTTGCACCAGGGGCGGTTCAAGTTGGATATTAGGAAAAATTTCTTCCCCACAGGAGTGGTCGGGTATGGGAATGGGCTGCCTGGAGAAATATTGGTGGTAGGCAGACAGTTGGACTAGATGATCTTGGAGATCGTTTCCAACCTGGCTGGTGCTATGACACTTGATATTTTGGGGGGGGTAATAGCTTAAAGCTGCTCTAGGGAGAGGTTCAAGCTAGACTGGAGGGACGTCTTTACCAAGAGGGCAATTAGCACAGGGACAGGGTTCCTAGAGAGATGGTTGATGACTCATGCCTGTGTTTAGCAGGCATTTGCTCTTAATGCTGTGTTTTAACGTCAGGGTAGCCCCAAAGTAGTCTGAGAGTTAGACTCAAATGATCTGTGTAGGTTTGTTTTCCAAGTTGACTGTTCTTTTCTTTATTTAAAGTATTCTGCTGAAGTCTATTTTATGATTTGTCATTTTCACTTCTCAGAATGCATTTGGACTTTCCATCCATGATAACTTTTATGAGTGTATGAGAAGTCTGTAGATTGGGCCAACACTTAATAACAAAATCTCACAAGCCTGGCAAATAATAGCTCTTTTGTCTTCTGGCATGAAACTTGTTAGGATTTTTAGGAGGGGCAAAAGACAACATAGTTAGAAATCCTGTTTCAGTGTAAAAGTTGAAGTACTGTTCTTAGTATGCATGATGTGAGCAACAATGGCACACGGTAGCGTTTGCATCTCATGTAGTTTTGCACTTCGTTTTCTAAGCAGGTTTCTACTCAGAGGGAAATAGTGGGGAATTTCGCACTCTGTTTAGGTTTTGGGCACAGGAAGATGAAATAAATGCACTTCAAAAAGAAATGTAAGAAATCACTACTCAGATACTTTTGGTACAGTACACGCTGTCATACTTTGGACATAACAAGCTATACTTTGGTAATAACAACCTATCTTAGAACTCTTGTCTGTTTCTTTATCAAGCGTTTGAAAAGCAGAAGTATTAGAAATACAAACGGCAGAACAAAATGATGGAATTATAATGGAGTCATTTGTACTTCAATTTTAACATGCTCTTTAAGCTGTCAATAATCCGGTACGTTTCCTGTTTTAAAAATAAAATGTGATGTTTCTGTAATCATGGGTCTTGTAAATTAACTCCTGAATCTCTTTGCTGCTTTTGATCTTCTCCAGGAACAAATTGATATGTTCTAGATTGTTCCTGTCTGAGTTACTTTGCTTCTCCTATAGTTTCTCAGCAGTGTGTTTCAGCCTCGTCAGAAGGTGTGTCCAGATGGTGAAGTAGTCCTGTGAGCAATAGGACAAGAGGTAATGGCTTTAAGTTGTGCTGGGAGAGGTTCAGGTTGGATATTAGAAGATTTCTTCTCTGAAGGAGTGGTGTGGTATTGGAGCAGCCAGCCCAGGGAGTTGGTGAAATTACTGTCAACTAGAAGTGTTCAGGAAAAGGGTAAATGTGGCACTGAGGGACATGGTTGAGTGGGCACAGAGGGGATGCATCAATGGTTAGACTAGAAGATCTGAGAGGTCTTTCCAGTCATCGTGATTCTGATTCTATGAAGAAAAAAAATGAGAAAATAGAGGTGAGCTTTGTTTCTTGGTTGGTTTCATGCTGTAGGGCTACAAGTACATGGGAAGGACTCCAGGTGTCCTACAAACATTGAAAGTAGAGTCAGTAAGATGCCTGAAGTTTCTGCCCTGTGTCTGAGCCAACATGGAGCATCCTTTGGAGGATCTGCTGGGATGAGTTCTCATCATGGTATGGGAGACATAGTGTGTCTGGAAACGGGGAGTAGTTTAGAAAGAAATAAAGTAGAAAATGAGTCATGTTGATTGAATTTCCAGTTAACTGAAAAGTCTCCCGTTTCATGTGTATGCATTTGTTTTCAGCAAAACATCAGCTTTTTGTGGAGGAAAAAAAAAAAAGGATGCTGTTACGGAGAACAAAAACATTAAGTAGAAAATTAATCCTGGACTAAAAAGAACTTTGAAAATTAATTTGTGACCACCCTTAGTCATCAGTTCTTGTTGACTTCATGTGCGTGAAGGGACTGTTTTTGACTTGGCTCTCTTCCAGCAAGGCACAGATTTGAAAAATGA
Source organism: Perdix hodgsoniae (assembly GCA_035772895.1). Lineage (NCBI taxonomy): Eukaryota > Metazoa > Chordata > Aves > Galliformes > Phasianidae > Perdix > Perdix hodgsoniae. The sequence continues at coordinate 813,619 of JAPSGF010000101.1, read as the reverse complement.
ATATAATTTACATATGATTCAGATGGTTGGAAATCCCAGTTGTACGGGTGGGATATCTGTCTTCCGTTGGGTTTCTTTTTCATTTTGGTTAAACAAATCCTTTCCTGCACAGGAGAATAAAGCTGTCTGTGTGCTTCGATATGCAGGTTTCACATCATCTATTCAAGCAGTACATGAAAGGTATCTTGCAGGAATAGCCTCAATTGGTTATTTTTAGGAGGGGGAGGATGGCAGAAGCAAACTCACTAGAGAGATCCCTTCTGCAGCTGTGTGCACATCTCTGCATAAAAGAAACCAGTTGATGTCTAATGAAAAGAGAAATTGGAAACCCCGTGCAGTCTGATTACAATCACACCAAGAATTTCCACCTTCCTAGCAAAATATGTTCTCTTTTCCTTGCAGAAAACCTCTGTTATAAGAATTATTTGTAGGGGGTTGTGGAGGAATCAACTGCTGGACTGCGCAAATCAGGTCAGGGGTGTTGTGGGCTTCCCTAATAGCATGTTTGTAGATGCTGGATGTTTTGGGAGGAATGGGAATGAGCAAACTAATTGGTCTTTGAGAGCAAGAGTTATTTCTTTGTGTTTGTGTCTCTGTGTCTGTGCTCTCTGCAGCAATTTTGTGGGCTTTGGTCTAATATAGGTAACTTGTAATCCAGCATTACTTAGACACCAAAAGGCTGATGTAGAGACTGTCAAAGGAAATGCATGTATTTACAGCAGACTTAGCTTGGAGTGAGATTTCTTAATGTCTTTCTGTTTGGGAAGCAGAAGGTTGGAAGAAGTTTACTTCCTACCAAATGTGGAATGAGTCTGCAAACAAGGCTGGAAGGAGTTGGTCTGGAAATGGGTTGAGTGAGAGGTGCTGTTGAAAATGGTCCATTTTTGGGTCTGAGAAGCCTTGGGTTTGCAGGATCCGCCTTAGAAGACCATACATCAGTGCCTAATACTGTGTTCAACCAACCTTGACTTGTCTGTTTGTTTGTTTCTTAGAAATATAGGGTGAATTCTGTAGGGAACAGGCCCATTTTTCCTGCCCTTCTTCCCGTCCTTTGCTAAGTATCTCTGATAGTACTCTGAAGTCCATATCATTTATGTTTCTCTTAATCATAGGATGGCTTAGGTTGCAAGGGACCTTATAGATCACCCAGTTCTAACCCCCTACCATGGACAGAGTTGCCAACTACTAGATCAGGCTGCCCAGGGCCCCATCCAGCCTGGCTTTGGATGCCTCCAGGGGCTCAAGGGATTAAATTCTAGTTAAATAAAAAGATAAATAAGAGGTTTAATTCTAGCTATTTTTAATTGCATGCTAAAAGAGATGTCTGGTTTGGTGTATGTACAACTATAAGGTTAACTCTTTGTTAGCACTTTAGCTTTAATTGGAACTGCAAGCTAGAAGATGTGCACCAGGCTCTGCAGACTTAAATATATATAGGGAGAGAGAAACCAAACAGTGAGAGCTATACTGCTCTCATGGGGAAGAAATTGGTTTAATTTCCCACCTTTTCCTGCTCAGATCTACACAAACTGGAAATACATCAAAGTTGGAAAATTGATGTCAGAAAGTGGAAGCAATTTTGGCCTATACATGATTTTCTGCTTTCACCTGCTCCTGAAAGTTAGTTTCTCAGTTCTTTATTAATGTTGTTTATTACTAGAGATTGGTTATAGGCTTCTTAGAAATAACGCTATGAAGCAAATGACAACCTTCCTTTTAACAACTTGGCTGAACTGAACCTTTTTGGCATTGCTTCCAGCAATAAACACACTGGAAAACCTTTGCCTGGTGAGCCAGAGTGGAAAAACAGGTTTTAATGCTTGGTTTCCAAAGTATTTTCATAGGAACATAGAAAATCCCAAGTTGAAAGGGACCCAGAAGGATTAAGCTCATCTCCTGTTTTGTGCTTCCATGGATGAGAAACATAACATTCTGGAGAGATGTTGGGTTCTATGTGGACCCTAAACACCTCTGTAAATGCTAGTGATGTACTTGGTTTGATTGAAGGAGAATATTTAAGGATTTGACCTAAAACTTGTCTAAATCAGCAAATAATTTTTTTAACTTGGAGGGAAAAATATACTGTGGTCTGCAGAATTTGAAGTATTTGAAGAGAAGTATTTGGCCTGGCAGTTGTCATCTTGTACAGCTTTTTTATGCCGACCTTCTATTGGCTTTGCATAGTTTTTGATGAGTATTTGTGTCATTAAAATAAATAATCCTTAAAACCTTCTGGTATTTACCATGAAGTCTCTTTTAATTTGGTGATCAGTGAGGCGTCTCCACATTTTGCACTTGTACATGTGTTAGAACATGTACAGATTACCAAGTTTAGTGCTTCTTACAATAGAGACATGGCCTCGAGCTGTGTTCAATCCATGTGGCATAGATAAGGAAAGACAACAGAAAGGAGCAGCTGAATTAATAAGGCCCTTTATATGAATACAGCTGCTCTTCTTTATTTATGCAGATTTTCACTAAATCAACCATTACTGTGTCTTCGAATGTCTTCATAAATATAACATTTTCACCCTTTTTAGCCTTCTTAAACTTCAATCATTCCAAGGGTGATGCCTTCTTGGGTAATGTTGTTATTTATAATAAGCCATGGGACTTCCCAGTTTTGAAATCAGTCACATGCTTCTTGCTTACACCTTCATTCTGTGATGTTTAATGTTAACGTAATAAGGCACCATCTATAGAGAAAATCATTGAATGATATTGATTTCACGTGACTTTATTTTTGAAATATTTCACTCGGTGAGAGAAATTATAATGTCAAAGTCCACTTCTTCTCGTCTTATAGAAATCTCTTCCCAAAGTGTGAGTGAACAGGGAACATGACTCAGGTCCTTCAGTGTTCATGGGTCTGCATGAATGCAGCTGCCAGCAGCATTTCCCCGTATGTGTTAAGAGGACCTGATTTTAAGGACTATAAAATGATTATACAGGCTCATATTTCAACTTCGTCTTCTCCCATCTTTGATTGGTTCACTTCAGTGTCAAAGTAATTAGAACACAGTTAAACTGCCACAGTATAAATGAGAGTCAGCCCCAGTAGTATGAATCAAGAAGATACTTTGCCAGCACAAGACATTTAAATGCTGATGCTGGTGTTTTGACTCATTTGAGGTTCTAGTTGCTCTGAGATGTTATCTTCCCTTTTAGTTTGTTATAATAGTCATGAAAGAGGGAAAATGAGGAGCTTTATTTCTTGAACTGTGCCAAATTCTTCGTTCCTGAAGCAAAAAGCAGAATGAAGCCTTCCTTATAAATAAAATAAAAGGAGGCTTCTGTGGATGAAGAAGAGGATGAGGTCTATATCAATATCCAATGAAACCCAATTGGAAATAGACCAAAGGGGGAAAACATATAATAGCCATGATACTTTGTGGGTTACATTGAGAAATGGTTTGGTGCATACTGACATGAGGAAACTGAAAACAGACTGAGGTGGGGATTGTATCTGAGGTGCTGTGGCTGCTCAGATGTAATTTCTGAAGTGGAAGACTGTACAAAGAGGAACTCAGAATAGTAATGATAAAGTCTTTGGAGATGCTCAGGTTTGGGAATTGTGGCCTTGCTTTTCCTTTGCAGTCAAAAACCAGAGGGGGATAGGAGGAATAATGAAGAGAGGAATGCAAGCCTGAACTGAAGGCATGCATACTGTGCTTGGAAGAAATTGAAATTTTGGGTCCAGTAGGAAAATAGCTCTTTCTAACCACTCTTAGCTGTTTTAATGGTAACAGTGATGCTCCATAGCCTCTGAAATCATCATCTGTGCCTTTCTGTCTCAAGAAGGGAGAACTGCATGACACGCCAGGAACATAACCTGACACATCTTTGGTGGCGCTGTCCACACAATGGTAAAGTTCCTTCAAAGCTGGTAACTAATTCAGGTCCTTTTCTTCCTAGCTTAAAATGAGTTTTCATATCCAGAATTGCTTTTGGCTACTGTTCAAATGCATTAGGATTTCAGTATTGTCCTGGCTTTAGTAACTCAGAGTAGAATGAACTTGGAGTCAGATCCTCATGCAGTTAAAATAAGTGTACTTCAATGGTATTAAATTTAAACCCATGGGTGTTTTTCCCAGGGAGGTGAGGAAGAAATGTTTAATGTGGTTGTATTTCAGACAAGAAGTTTATACCAGGATGGCTGGCTGGCTTGGTACCTCATACCTACTTTTCCTAACGTGTAGCAGATAAGAAACAAATTTAACTACCAGCAAACTGGAGGCTGCAAAGAGAAAAAGTCATAGATACAAATTTCAAATGTACGTTGCTTCCTTGATCCGTTTGGTGTTTGGGCCTTGTGAAGAAAACACTGTGATGAAGGAAAATAGATCAAGGCATGTTTTCAAAGTCAGCGCTTCCACCAAAACCTTTCAGTCTCCTGGTTCATTTTCTATATGGTGAAACCCTCTTGAATGTCATCTGCTCTTCTCCAGTTGTAAGGCTTTTCTCTTTCTGCTCCTTTCCTTTGCGGATCTCATCTCTTCTCAGCTGTCCTTTCCTCCTTTGTGAGCCTTCCCTCCTCCTCTGCCTGGCTCGGTGGGGCTGACACCTTTTGTTAGTCTTATCAGGCAGATTAGAGGACTAAAATTTGTGGGGGTATTGGTGCAAATTATTCTGGGTCAAAAAGTTTGTTCTCAGTGGTAGCGCTCTCTGATTGCTCATGCAGTGATGATTGATGGATATCAACTTTGTGGCTGAATGCAAGATTGACTTAACTAGCTGAATACCAATCTAGATTGAAATGGGTATATGGAGAAAGAAGGGGAGAGAATTTGACATTGGTTTTTTTGTTTGTTGTTTGTATTTTGTTGGTGGACCCAAGTGTTCTATATCCTAGGATTTTGGTGGACTTTCTGGGCAGTATGGGGCAAAAAATCATTATAATAGTCAAATCAGATGCTTGAAATTCTGGCAGAAGTCCATTAGCTTGGCCTTTTGCTCATTCTAAGTCTTCTAGATAACTGCCAATCCATCAAGGGACTGTGACCTCATGGATGGAAGATGTTATGAGATTGTTCCTGCCATGTTATTCCATAAGCCTACTGCTTTCTTCCCTTCTGACACTTTTCCAGTGGTTGTCTGTGTGTCTTTTCTGCAGGTGTTGGAATGAACATCCCTTGATCTTATGCTAAAGGCCATAATCTTGCTAAATTTAATTTTTGGAATGAAACTTTTTCATGAAAGTTGAAACCAGGTTCTATAGCAGAACACACATCATAAAATTTGTGCCTAAAATTTTATCATCAAACAAAGACATTACCGCATAGGTCTTGACTGTTGGCAGCAAAATAATCTGTGCTGTGGGTGCATATATTTTTGTCATTACTGGAGCTCTGCTTATTTATAAAAATGAAGAATTAGATCTTGTTTGCTTTATCATTTTATTTACAGCAGCATGAAAAATGAGGTTGCTTCAGAATATCGTTCATTTTGCTGTATTAATGAATGTTTGTGAGCTGTATGAACTGGTTAAAACCATTCATGCTCTATTCACACATTCATGGCTTGGAATTTAGTCCATGAATCAAGCCATATAATACAATACTGGCGTCTTCAGGCAACTGTGCAATTTAATAGCAGCCCTCAACAAAGTAGGCTTGCGTTAAGTCTGTGCCATGGTTGACTTTCACATGAGGTTTTGCAGAGAAATCGAGCAATGTTTATCCATCTGCCTCATTCATTTCATGTTTCAGTGTCAGTGGGCTTAATAACGTCTCAGTCTCCTGCAGGAGAGAGATGTTTGTATTTTGAAAAGGGAAGGAAGAAAGAGTAGGCAATAGCAAAACAATCTCCCTATGTATTTTACCCGGAGTCCCAGTGGATTAGGGATAGTAGTTTGCATTAGCAATGACAGTATAGATATGATTACCCTTCCCCAGAGACTGGCAGGGATGGAAATGGTGCTCCATTATATTACTTATTATTATTCTCCGTGCTAAGTGGCACAGTGATGGGGAGCCAAAAGGCAGAGCTGAGCAGTGTTTTTAAGCCAATAAAGTTGTACAAAGCAGGAGATGAGATTGTTGAAATGAAAGCTTTGTTCCAAGGTGTCTGAAAGTACATTTTTAATTCCTACTAAGCTGAAAATGTATATATATATATATTTTGTGTTGACTGTACTCAGCTTGAAAAGTACAGACTTTCTCTTCTGTTAGCTTTATTGAAATTATATGTAACAAACTCTTAATTGCATTGTGCTAGAGAATGTTTTTCTCTCAGATTGATGCCTTCATTCTTGATTGAAACATCTTCTTCCAAAGGCACCTGATTTCTCTCAATGGATCACAGTTTGCATCCCATCTTTTCTTTCCTCCTCTCATTTATAGCGGGGTTTCTCATCAAGCTGTATGACCTTATTTCCAAAGTGGTCTTGCTGGGAGGAATGCTACTCATTATCTTCATCCCAGAAAGCAGCAGGCATTTGTTGAGCTCTCTGAAGAGCAGATTTCCTAGCACTGCTTACTCTTGGGCCATGTTGAGCATCACTTCTAAATTGTAAGAATTAAACCCTTTTCACCATAATTATCATAAAATGGCTTGGGTTTGGGAAACCTCAGAGATTATCTTGTTCCAACCCTCCTGCCGTGGGCTGGTTGCCCACCACCAGTTCAGGCTGCCCAGGTCCCCATCTAACCTGGCCTTGTTCACCTCTAAGAATGGGACATCATTAATAGGAGCTAAAATTCTCATACAGTCAAGGCTTTAAAATTTCAGCTTTTGATATATGAAACTGTGATGTTTTATATGTACCGTACTTGGTGAAGAGAGTAGGTAAGAGAAATTTTCTTCACACTTTTAAGAATCGTCTTGTATAATACATAAACTGATCTAACATTGTTGTGTTTTGTTCCCATTCTCTGAGATGCCCCCCGATTCGTCTAGATTCTGAACATTGAGCTGTCTTGTCCTTCTGAATTGGAAGGAAATCACTGAAGTTCTGTATTTAATAATTAGTGAACATTTGCTCAATAATTATGCAGTATCTAGAGCTCTGCTGTTCTTTGCAAAAGCTCTCAACCTCTTTGCTTACATGATCTACCATCAACTGCAAAGTCTACGGCCATACTCCCATACCTATCAGCAAAGCCTAATGTAAGGACTGGGTCTGATTGTTTTTTAAGTCTCTTCGGGTTGCTGGCAATATCCATCAGTCAGAAAGATGGCGAAGGTGCCTGTTGTAGTGGTGCCAGTTTCTTTTGCCCCAAACTGCACGGCAAGCTGCCAAAACCTCTCAGGGAAACTCCAGGCATGCCAGCTTGATAAAAATGCAGATTTGTAGATGGTGTAATTGAGAGAGCTCTGGGTGTATGTGGGCATATCCAGGCAATGCTCATGCTCGAAGTGCAGATTGTTGTTTTCATCAGAAGTTTTATTTTTAAGGCCTTATCTGCGGAACATCAGAACTCATTGTGGGGTCACTTTGCAAACTCTGGAGTGTGGGTGCATTTCAGAACAGCCAAACTGGAGTTGACATTTCTACAGAAGTAATACCCAACCTAGACATGTGTATTTGTCAAGACTCCAGTAATGCGGTTTTTCAAATACGCTTCAATCCTGCTGTTTTTCAGTAGTGTCACTGGGGTTGGCACCCTGGAAGGCAGCCTGCCTTTATTTACAAACTTTCATGGAGTTGAGGAGTAGGCATTAAAAGGTAGAACAGGAAAAGCTTGCAAATTCTGTCCTCAGTTTCTAAAGTAATACCCTGCAGCATGTAAGTATATGAAAGTGAAATGCATTAGACAGTGACTGAGGTTAGAATGAGTGCTCTATATTTTGATTTCTGTTCTAGCGTGTACTTAAAGGGAATTATTACTGTATTAAATCTTTTAAACTTTATTCTTTGCCTGCTGCAGGTAATGGAATATATTGTTGCACTTAAAATCTTTATCTTGGCTTTTATAATATACAGTATGCCAAGCTCCATCAGCAAGAAATAAACACTTTTGATCTAACTCTTATCCATGGCGCAGTTTACATGGTAAAAAGTCTGTTCTGGTGTTAAATGCTCTCATCTTTATTCATGTCCCGGGATGATTCAGCCTGTGCTGTATGAATTACCAGATTGAGAGCACATTCAGAACTTATACTGGCTTACATTGGTGCCTAGAATCATTGCGGTTGGAAAAGACCTCTAAGGCCATGCAGGTCAACCATCAACCCTCCCTTGTTATGCCCACTAAACTGTGTCTCTTGTGCCACATTTTCATGTTTTTTAAGCACGAATACAGGGAATGATCACATCCCTTCTGCTGGCTGCACTAATTCTGATACAAGCCATGATGCCCTTGGCCTTCATTGGCCGTCTAGGCACACTGCTGACTTGTGTTTAGCCAACAAAACAAACAGGGATTTTGTTTTAATGTTCACCTAACGTGGTTGTCCTCATCCACAGGGCCTGATGTGAGCGTTGGTACAATTGGGCTGAAATTGGCTTTAATAACCACTGGGGAATGTTGAGAAGGAGCAGAGAGGTGATGGGTCTATTAGATTGATGCTGTTTGCTAAGAGGTGCACTTGGATGCATTGGCTGCACTTGGATACAGAAGAAGATAGACATTGCAGTGAGAGACATGGTTAGCAGGCATGGTGGGGATGCTCAGATGTTTGGATGGATGATCTTAGTGGTCTTTTCCAACCTTAATGATTCTATGATTACCAGTTACAGAGCTGGAACTGCTAACACAAAATCCCTATTTGGAACCCTGAAACCGTACAAAAAATAACAGAGTGAGAATAGCATCTCCTTCCAAATGCTGGGAAAAGCAGCTTACCCCTCTGGGAGGCATGCTAGCAGTAATTGCTGCATTGAGTTCCTTGTATTTGTTCGTTCTTACTGTAAATTAAGAAATGAAGATTAGGGACTCGTCTGACATGTAACTTGATGAGGTTTGCAAATAGACGTGTGTCTTCAAAAAGTCATTTAGAGCAATTACTTTAGAGTGGTTCTTTGCTGATGGGGACAAAATACACTATTAAAAGTAAAAAAGGATAAGACTGGTGCAGCACTTATTTTTCTAATGTACTCCAGCTTATGGCTATTTTCTTCCAGAGTGACAGAAATCCCCAGTTTGTTCCACCTATTTCTCTGCATTAGCAGTGATTTTGAATTGCTAAACATATTGCTTTGCTCTTGCAAACCTTATAGCTGGGGGCTGGCTTCTGTTGTCAGTCTGTATTTAGATTGATTTTGCTCACTGCGGTGCAAAGACTTGAGATCTACATTTTAACATTTCAGCGTGTGTTTTTATTCTTAGAAGGGTGGCCCTTTGCCATTTTTTAAGGAACCTGCATTTCCACAGGGGAAGCTTAGGGTGTGGATGGGGCCACAACATGCAGAGGCAGCCACAGCTCTGCTGTGCTTGGACCGCGGGCTGGTGGCTTCCTGCAGGCAGCAATTCAAGGCCTACTACTTACTCAGGCCAAAGCCCCCAGGAAGAGAGAATGCATCTTTGCAGAGAGAAAATAGCAATTTGCTCTTCTGTCAGTGAAATGGCACAAAACAGAATTTGTATTTCTGTTTGCTTCCCTTACCAGCTGCCGACTCATCTTCAGCTCACTTTGGGTGTATCCTCCACAGGTCGGTGCCTTTCAGACTCTACAAACAACCCTTCACAGCTAAGAAGTCATTGCTCTTTGTGGTTTGTACGATGTACTCATGAGCTTCCAGGGATGCCTTAACTGCTCTCAAGCTGTTGTTGCATCATTTGCGATGACTCATTGCCTTCCTAAGGAGAACTGAAATTCCATCTCTAGAGCCACAAGTATCTGTGGCTGTCTGGGGCAGTCTGATAGCTTTCCATTTTGCAGTTTTATGCAGTGTAGCTGTGGTGAAAACCCACATTGTGCCTTAGCTATGCATCATCTCTCACTCGCTAGCTTGAGATGATCCCCATTTGCTTCAATTTCTCATTCTAGCAACCACCCTCATTTCCAAGCCAGTCTTCATAATGAGAGATGTCTGAAATGCAGGAGAACTTAGAGGGCCTTCTCCATTGAACCATGTTTTGCAGCATCCTGCACCAGTTCTCATTGCTTTTATTACTATTTAAAACAGGATTCTGAGATTGTCGTGTTACTTTTCTCACATAACACCATCCACTGAAGGGTTTTGTTTGCCAGCCTCCATGTCTAGAAGTGCTGGAACAGGCTCCCAGAGAGGTTGGATGGGGCCCTGGGCAGCCTGATCTGCTGTGGTAACTAGCCCACAGCAGGAGGTTTGGAACTAGATGACCTGAGGTCCCTTCCAGCTCCAGCCATTCCATGATTTTATGACGTGTGTATTCATGGCAGTGCTGTCACTACCGTGTATTGAAGAAACACCTGTTGGACATTTTACAGACAGGGATCAGAATCCTGGAAGGCCACGCTAGCAGTGTGTGGCCACCATGGCTACAAAAGCAAAGCTTTACTCTGTTAAGCTGCTACAACAGCAGTTTTGGCACCAGAGTGTCTCCTGTGGCAAAGCACAGTATTTGGAAACTGCTTTCTTGCATTAGCAGACTGATGTAGCCTTCAGATGAGTGCTGTGGCATCGTGTTTTGCTTTACAAAAACAGGCCTGAACTGAACGCTTCATCATGTTACAGGATGTTATGGGTGAGTTTTAAAGATGCACACAGTTCTTAAACAGCGGAGTCATCATTCTAACAACGTGATATTAGGAAAGGGGATGAGGGAAAAAGTATTAGCCATGTTGTTGCTGAAACAATGAATGATAAGGTATACAGCAATGTATATATTGAACAAAAGCAATCGAAAATGAACTGTATTATTTCTCACTCACTTGTTCTATCAGTGATTGAGGCATTTCAGAGTGCAACCAGGAAAATAATAGGGTCCTTTCACAATGGTAGAAGTTTAACAAATGCTCAGTCATTCATCCGACATCATTGCTGTCGTCAGTGAGAGCTTCAGTATGTGATATTGATGCCTTGCTGCATTCTTATTGCCACTCTCTTTTCTGATTCAATCCCCCTGCAATGCAGGGCTGAACATTTCAATTTGCTACCTGTAGAGTCGTATTGAAATGCTCAGGCTAAAGTGCAAGATGATTTTGGGTAAGGCAGAAAGCAGAGGCTTTGTGGAAGGCATTACACGCACAAATCCTCCAACGGGAACTGCATTCACTAGTATGTCTCCTGACTGTATGTGATCCAAAGTGGGTGGATGGTGTTTGTTAGTAAAATATTCTCAGGGGATGTTGTGAGGGATTAGAATAGGCTGCCCAGGGCAGTGGTGGAGTCAGTATCCCTGGAAGTTTTCAAGGAAAGGGTACCATGGTACTGAGGTATGTGGTTAGTGGACATGGTGAGGTTGTCACAGGATAAGTACTTCTGCAACGTGTGAATGTCTGAATCCTTGTTAACCTGAAGTTCTCTTTAAACTGTAGAATTTGATTTCACAGTCCTTGTGGTTGGCAGAAGTTTGTCTTTGGACTTGGTATGCTTGAAAGAGCTTAGGGGAAGTTACTGATTCAGCACCTATTATACAAAATCTCTAAGTCCATCCTAAAGTTGGAAATACAGTAGTTATGTTCTTAAACACATGCTAATAGTTCTGTGCATTTACATCTCTGCTAGAATCATAAAGATTGAAAAAGACCACTTATCTCGTCCAACTGCCAACCCATCCCCACCATGCCCACTAACTGTATCCCTCAGTGCCACATCTCCACCTTCTATGAATTCCTCCAGGGAATGGTGACTCCCCCACCTCCCTGGGCAGCCTGATCCAATGCCTCACAACTCTAAGAAAGAATTTTTTCCTGATATCCAACCTGAACTTCCCCTGGTGCAACTAAAGGCCATTACCTCGCATCCTATCACTGCTACCTGGGAGCAAGGGGGCTTCACTCTGAAGATTGTGGCAACTCCATGTTCTGAAAGATTCGTTGTCCCAGCTTTTTTTGATAGAAGAACACAAAAAACAAGAGATGGGAGGAGAAGCATTAAATAACCTGGCACAGCAAAAAGTCGAACTCTCATTTCCAGGTGCACGCTCCCTGCATCTGACCTCTGCAGACCTGCTCTGTGACTGTATGTCTGAAGGCATCTCAAGACTGAAAACAGTCACAGCAATGAAAGCAGTAATATGTTAGTTTGTCGAATGTGTGAGTGGGAATACAGTCCATTGCCCAGTTCTTTATCCAAGCGATGACCTTTATATTTAGCTTTGAATGCAATGCTGTTAATAATAAGATCATTTTCTCCGCTGTATTTGCTCTGGGCTCTGCTTCTTAATTTCTCATGCACTTGTAGGAAGCAGAAACACAGAACACAGAAGCAAGTTAAAATTGAGAGTGTTTAACATGGAGGATGGGGTGAGTTGGAAACTTCTTTGGCTGTTGTCCATGTGATGCTGTTGTAAGTCCTGGAGGCAGTGTGTGGCTCCAAGGGCAGCAGCAACAGACAAGAGGCAAGTAGGAGAGATGAAACATAGCCTTGACACCATCTTTTCACAAATACATTACTTTTGTGGCTGTTTTTCTTCTCTGATGATTATTCAGAACCTCCAACAGCCTTCAGAAAAACGTCTAGAAAGCAGAAATCCAAATCAGTACAGTGGCAGCAGTGGAAGTGCCACACTGCCAGGTATGGCATGGCCAGGCTTTAGCTCGTTCTATTCTAAAATGGCCTAAAAATCACTGCAGATGATCAGCAGATATATATAATAAACTCACCATCAGCATGAATCCAGTCCAGGATCCTTGAGATCAAGGGCTTGATGCATTAGAAGCCCGTTCATTGTCAAGCTGAGACACAGCCTTCGGCAGTGTATTTTGGCCCCTTAGGATCAGTAAATATTAAAGTTAGCATGTGCAAGCCTCTTTAGGATTTGTTTTCATTTAGAAATGTTGTCAGTTAGCTTAACAAACAAAGGATGCTTGCTTGCATTTGTCGAGAAATAAGAGCAAAACTCTTGGAACTGAAGTTTCTTCTGTCTTGATCACCACGGACCCCTGAGAGGAATATTTCAGATTATTATAAACATTGTCTCTTCTTTTTTTCTTCTTTTTCTCATTTATATTTTGTATTCCTGTGGCTCACTGTGTACAAATCAATTTAATAGCTATTTGATTCTGCTTTTAAATGTTTAGCTTTAAATGCAGGCATTAAGTTATCTTGAAGAAGTTGCTTCAGTTTTGGTATTCTGTAGGCTTGGTGCTAATATTAATTGGTGCAGCACTTACTTGCTTTACCCTCTTTTCCTGATCTTTCTCAGTGTGGCCTCCCTGGGCCTTTGTGCATAAAGATTATTGCCCAGCATTTCACTCATCCGGTAATCTCAGAGCATGCAATCATAGAATCATTGAGGTTGAAAAGGCCGCTAAGATCATCCAGTGCAACCATCGCCATGGCTGACTGTTCTAATCACGTCCCTTAGTGCCAAATCTCCACAGTTCTTGAACTCTTCCAGGGTCAGTGACCCCACCACCTCCCTTGGCAGCCTGCTCCAATGCACCACCACTCTTTCTGAGAAGAAGTGTTTCCTAATATCCAGCCTGAACCTCCCCCACTGCAACTAAAGGTCATTAATTCTTATCCTGTGCTCCATTCTGGATGGCCAGGGGGCTGTTTTTATCTTCTTCTCTTCCCAGGAATCATTGGCAGCAGATATTTCCTAGGAAGATTTATGCTCCCTCCTATTGAAAGTAAGCATCGGTGCATTCTTGTCTGTCTTTGCCCAGTTTGGCTCATTCTTCCATGTGAATCATACTTTACTAAGGCTAGAAATGTTACTAAGATCACCTAGCCCAACCATCAACCCATCCCACCATGCTCTAAAAACCATCAGTGCCACATCTCTGTACCTCTTGAACACCTGCAGGGACAGTGACACCATCAGTTCCATTGGCAGCCTACTGCATCCAAAATGCCATCACGATTGCCATTAGTGCCCAACCTGGAGCTGGATTTGCACCTTCCACATCACACTCAGCTAATGTGGGGAAGTACACTAAAATAATCTGATCACTAGAAAGAGAAAAATGATGGACTTTCGTCTGATACGTTATGTGTAGATTGCTTGCCTCATTTGTTAACAGTTGATATTTGGCCCACTTGCATGGAAGCCATGGAAGAGCATGGGCATTTAATTTTGAAGCTGTTTTAGTTGGCATTTCCTTAATAAACTTGCATAATTCATAATAGACTCTGTTTTACTACTTCTCCTCGTGCCCCCAGAGTTTGTTTTTGCCAGTGATGAAGAAATGAGATATTGAGTTGTTATTCTCCTTGATGAAGTCAACAACATGCATTTGTCTTGTGAAGTGAGTATCTCCACGTGGTCTGTTGTTCAATCCCAGATTCTTCGTTTTGGGGTGAGAAACAATATCTGAGGCAGTGATTAATTATATGAATGTGTTTAAAAATTGTTTGGATGTGGTGCTTAGGGACATGATTTAGCAGAGGGTTGTTAGAGGTAAGGTAGCTTGGTTACGTTGTGGTTGGTTGTCGATGATCTTTAATGTCTTTTCCAACCTGAGTAATTCTGTGGTTCTATGATTCTATGATCTGAAAATCAGAACTGGACCAGCCAGTACTTCAAATCGTATAAGCTTGCCCATAGCTGCTTGTACCATATTGTTAAGGCAGCTCAGTGCAGTCTGCAGAGGTAGCTGCAATTTCAAGGTGATGATCAGTAATTATTAGACGATGATTGCTCTGAACACTGAACATTTTGTTATTTTTAGATGACAGAACTTATCTTTTTTTATTAAAAGGAAAAAAAAAAAAAAAAAAAGCCAAGCCCACACACATTGCATCACTGTGAAAGTTCTGTGATGAGGAAAAAAAAAAAGAAAAAAAAAAGAAACCTGTTAAGGGAAGAGGTGGCTGTTGTTTGGTTAGTATAGTGACTTTTATAAGTAGCAACCTGAGTTCTGCTTCTTTATATTAAGTAATCTCATTCCAGGACCACAAAACCTGTTTCTTCTTGTTTGAGGGGTGTGAATTTTGGTGACAGATTCCCATGAGGACTGAATTCAAGCTTCAGAGAGAAAACTGTATGAATGTTCCAATCTTATTGTGTATTCATGCTGTTTCTAAAGTCTTTGTGTTCTTTTTTATGTGACTGTATGAGATTGCCCAAAGATATGGTGGAAGCCCTGTCCCTGGAGACCCAAGGTCAGACTGGATGGGGCTCTGAGCACCAGGTCTAGCTGTAGGTGTCCCTGTTCATTGCAGGAGAGTTGGACCAGATGGCCCTTAAGGGTCCCTTCCATCTCAAACTATTTTATGATTCTCATTGTTCTTTTCTGCATAAGTGCTTCAGATTCCATAAAAATGATCCCTGCAGAAGCAGCAACTCTACCAACTCTACTCAACAGCAGCAACCGGTGACTCCTTAGAGGTGGATTTGGGGGTGTGAGCTGCTCTCACAACTTCTTTAATTTAGATCAGGATCTACATGCAGAGTTTTCCAACTATCAACTTTGCCATTCTGGTTACGATTAAAATTAGTATTACATTCAGAAATTAGGTGCTTTGATTCTAAAGATTGTTTCAGTGCCAGACTGAGTAGACCTCAAGAAAGTACAGAGGTTATCCTGTTAAGTTGTGCTACGTTCAGAGGTGGGGAAACATGGGGTAAGGAGTTTCTGGGAGAGTTCAGGTGCATTAGGAATTTTGAAGTCATCTTCTCCTCGAAGAGTTGAAAAAGTCCCAAATTCAAAGTAATGTCTGAAATTTTTGATGATGGCCATTTCTTCTCTGAAAATCGGCCTTTACTTTAAATACAGTGCCTGAAAGGGGAGGGTGAGCGTAGAGCAGCCTATTTTCAAGGTAAATAAACTAGCAGAAGAGCAAACCTGATCAGGACTCAGCGCTTTGCTGTCGCTTTCTCCCAGGCTTTCTGCAGGCTTTCTCTTGCAAGTGGGTCTAATTAAAGGAAAACAGAGGGTGTAGAGGAAGCCGTTCTCCCCATCATGGAATTCTCAGCGTAGCCCTGTGATGGGAAGCAGGCAGGTTGCACAGCTCCTGGCTGCCTTCTGGCGTCCTGATTAGGAGAGATATCCTCACTTGGTGCCTTTATTGTTTGTTGTATCATTTTGTAATTTGCTGTTTCCCTCAGCTCTCAGGAGCTTATTATAACTCAGCTTTACAATATGACCAAGGCCAGGCTTTTTATTTTTTACTTTTGCCTGCTGTGATTCTCAAATTGCACCTTAAAGGGCTGCTGTCAAGGGTGGTGCTTCCAAATTTAATCTAGTTTTATAATAACTGTGCTTGTCTATTAACTCTCTTCCTGATCATGAAAAGCTGTCAGCCTCCCTCAGGAGAGGAGTGGAATTGTATTGAAATCCAGCCTCGATGAAGATCCCTATCACTGTTAATTCCTACTACAGGTCTTTGCTTTGGGCTCATTTTATCCCAGCATCTCCCAGAGATGTACTCAGATTTATCTGTGTGTTCAGGTCACTGTGAACAACCATTTCTAAGTAACTCAACCCACAACAGGAACCTTCAACGTAGGACCTAGACTTAAGGGAAGAATCTCATCCTGGTTGCACATGCTGTCAAAGCAATTTGGTAGAAACGCTTCTTATTAATTATCTCAACTTTATCACCTGTTCTTGAGAAAGGGACGTGACAGAAGGCTGTGTTTGCTAGGATTAACCAAATGAATTTAAGGCTTTCTTCTCAGCTCATGCATCCTGATTTTAGTACATGAAATCATGTGTGTGTACAAGCTCTTCTGTTGATACATTCCTGTAAGTAAGCTTTAGGTTTTGTATTAATTGCCAAACTTGTTTCTTGTTTCTCATTTCTGTCTATGGCCAAGGTTTGTTGCTTCCTGACTTACCCAGCAGAAGATCCTACCCACCTACAGCGCAACAGACACTGACAGACCGTGTGGGTGCCTTTCTGCTGGCACCACTAACGACCTAATACAGCTTTTTCTCATGCCTTAATTCTCCTCTTGACCAGGCAGACCATGTGTTTCGAAGGCTCAGAGGTAGCTGTGCAAATGGAACAGTGGAAAGGACATGGAGAGGTTGGAAACATTTTCATTTATTAGTCTGCAGCAGCAGATTTCTTCGAGTCCCGGGGAAGCACAAAGCTGCCTCCTAAGGAAGCAGTGCCCCAGCTTTACCAAATAGCTTTGATTCAGCTTTGAGCACTGCCAAAGCCATCGCACACCGTCGCCAGCAACAGTGAGGATGTACCTCCTGCTGAGCTGCTGAGGGATCTGTTCTGTGAACCATGTGCTGAACAGAAACAGCATGGGGAGGCTGTTGTCGGTCACATCACAGCAGTAAAAACCACAATTTGAGCTGCTAAGTGTGATTATTTGCCACGAGTCAGCACTGACATTTCCGATTTAGAAGAGTTACTGAAGACAGAAGTCCTCAAAAACTCCTTTTCACTTTGGAATCTCTTTCAGTGCCTGACAGGGTTAATTCCCAAAGCCTGTCTGGATTAGAGCAGCTTCAGTGGTGTAATGTTTTGGGTTGGCATTGTTTTGCAGTGCATTTGTGATTGCTGTTTCTTGCAGAGCAATAAACCCCAGGACTTTGATTTTAATCTCTGAAAACAAAGTGATGTATGAGAAATGGGTCTCACCTTGCCATGATTAGTTCTTTGCAAACTCGTGTTGTCTTCCTGGAGATGTTCAGAGTCAAGCTGCATCCATAGAAACGATTCATCTTTCTTTTCCCATTGAAACTGCAGTGAAATTCCATTGTAAATGAATAAAAGAAAAGTTAGTCCTTTTGCTTTTGTTGGAGATGTTACATCAGATTGCATTTTTAGCCTCTAGTCTTGTCTGTCTCCTTCATAATCACCACAGTTTTTAGGCAGTTGTTGTCAACAGTGGTTGATGGCGCAGCAGCATCTGTTAAGCTGTGATAATTCAGTGCTTCCTCTGCTGAGGGAAACTACAAAAGCCAGAGGTGAAGGAAGTAGATTGGATCATGCAGCTAGCACCAAATTGCTGTTTGTTCTGTGCATTATGGCAATGAGTTGGTACTTCAGCCGAGACCCAACAGCAGTAGATGGAATGAGAGAGGGCATAATGCAACTAAATAGGGCAAACATAGGATGGGAGAAGAGGGGGATAATGACTCCCATTTTTAAAATGGTGAAAGAAGGCTTGGGAAAATGAAGGGAGATATTGCTTAAAGCTCTGGACTTCTCTGCCCTTGATGGAGGAAATGGCCTGAGCATTTCTTGATCTTTAATTACATGAATAGCCCTGGTGCTTTAGGATGGAAGCAGGAGTTGAGCTGAAGTTTCTCAAGTCCCAGTTCTTCACTTTAAGCATAAACCCATTCTCTGACCCAAGGAATAGAGCTTATTCTATGTTCTCTGCCATTTTGTGTATCTCTGGTAATTTGTTTGGAGGCAGCCTTCAAATACATTTTTGTCAAAGCGATGCTTATTTCAGAAGGGAGAGAGCACTATTGTTAAAGCAGCATTTAAGTAGTTATGTGTTCTTATTGCCTTTTAAGCAGTCTTTCCAGCTCTGCTTTTATTGATAATAAAACCAGGACAGTAAGCAGAGGTGAGGGATGCTGGACCGCATAACGCAATTTAGGATGCTGGAGTCAGAGGGAGGGGCAAATCTATGAACCATCAAACTGTTGCTACCATGTTTTTTTTCTTCCTTTTTGGTCAGATCGTCGGATCTCTCAGCACTTCACAATGCAAAATGGTGCATAATATCACAGTCCTAAATTGTCTCAAATTGTGCCCCAAATTGTTGCATTTTTAAGCCAAGCTAGCTTTCCTTAAATAATGGTTTTGCCGTGCAAGCTGTCTCATTGATTGGATTACATCTGTATGTCATAGCAAGGAAAATGAATTTGTGTCAGGCTGAATTACAGGTTTACATGTATTATTTAAGCAATGCTCTTTTCTTCTCCCACTGTCAGTCACCATCTACTTGCAGATTGCTTTCTCCGAGACCAAGGTTACTTTCTTCCCTGGCAGCAGATTTAAAGCAAATGTTATTTTAACAATGACATCAACAGTAATTAAAAAATGAAGGTACTTATGAATGGAAGTGTTGCCATGTCACCACCTGAAAGATGTCCAGTGCACCCCGAATCACAGAATCACAGAAACACCGAGGTTGGAAAAGACCTACAAGATCATCCAGTCCAATCACCCATCTAGGACCGAAGAGTCCTAGAGGTCAAGGCAACTTATCTTAGTGTTTACAGAGACAGATCATTAATGAATTTTACGTTTGCAAACTCGTCATTTTTCTGCCCCATAATCACTGTCCTCCTGAGCTTCTTGCCATAGGATTATGGAAAAAAGAAAACAGCACATAAATGCAACTGGAATCTGGGAATCAAAGCTGCTAGAAGTGGTCCTCTGTTCTGTGGACCACTTATTAAGATCTTCTATTTCTCGTTGCCTTGATTATTGAGTCCCCACGTAGCCCATTATGAATGTACTCTGAAATACTGCTTGTCTTGTTCATCAGCAAAAGCAACACTGAGCAGGAAAGAGCTGGAGTAAAACACAGTACTTATGACTTTTTTCATCAAACCTTAACATGAGCCAGCAGTGCGCTCTGGCAGCCCGGAAAGCAAATGGGATCCTGGGCTCCATCAGGAGAGGGGTGGTCAGCAGGGATAGGGAGGTGATTGTCCCTCTCTACTCTGCTCTTGTGAGGCCCCATCTGGAGTACTGTGTCCAGGTGTGGAGCCCTCAGCACAAAAAAGACATGGAGATTTTGGAAAGGGTCCAGAGGAGGGCCACGAAGATGATCAGGGGGCTGGAGCACCTCCCCTATGAGGACAGGCTGAGGGAGTTGGGTTTGTTCAGCCTGGAGAAGAGAAGGTTGCGGGGTGACCTCATTGCAGCCTTTCAATACCTGAAGGGAACTTACTCCCAGGAGGGGTGTAAACTCTTCGAAAGGGCTGATAATAGCAGGACTAGGGGAAATGGTTTTAAGTTAAAAGAGGGAAGATTTAGGTTGGATGTTAGGGGGAAGTTCTTTACTGGGAGAGTGGTTGGATCCTGGAATAGGCTGCCCAGGGAGGTTGTGGATGCCCCGTCCTTGGAGGTGTTCAAGACCAGGTTGGACAGGGCTCTGGGCAACCTGATCTAGTAAAGGTGTATGTTTGATGGCCCTGCTAGGCAGGGGGGTTGGAACTACATGATCCTTGAGGTCCCTTCCAACCTGGGTCATTCTGTGATTCTGTGATTCTGTGTGAAACCTTTAAATATTTCATTAAGAATGTGTTGTTTCAGGTCTGAGGAGGGGAGGGCAAGGCTTCAGCACATCTGTAGATAACAGTTTTCAAACCTCGCCACAAAGAGAAGCAATGCATTCAGTTCTGCATAAAAGTTATCAGTCCCAGGTTTGTTCCTGTGGGAATCCAGTATGTGTGGATTGTAGGTATACAAGCTTTAAATATTCTTTTCCTTTATCTTTTGTTGAGCTCAGAGGATTTCTTCCAACCTAATTTCAACCAAGGGACATGAGAAGTACCTGTGATGCTCTTAATGTGCACTTCACCTTTCACATGAACATAAAAAGAAAGAAAGCACAGGAGAAATCCCATTTTTATTCTGCAACAATTGTCTGTATTGCTGATATCTAAACCTTGCTCCTAGGAGCAGAAAGCCAAAACCAGTGTATTTCATCTCATAGTAATGGCTAGAAATTATGCTGGTTCGTTCCTTTACAAACTCAGTTTCTCAGTCACCAAACTCCATGCTGTTCTTCACATAGATTTACCACTTTGAGATGCAGTTTCTCCAGATATTAGCAGAGGTTTGGCAGCTCCCATGTGGGATGGAAATGCAGCCTTGTCCTCAAATAGGCTGCCCAGGGAGGTGGTAGAGTCACTGTCCCTGGAGGCTTTCAAGAAATGTGTAGATGTGGTAACTGGAGACATGGTCAGGAGGCAATATTGGTGGTAGGTGGACAGTTGGACTTGATGATCTTAGAGGTCTTTCCAACCTTTGTGATTCTGTGAAGCTTCCTTGTGCCTTCGGAAGAGCTGAGAGAGTGGAGAATGTGAGATGTGAGCACCAACTGACACATTGCTCCAGGACTTTCTATCAGGTGGGCTCTTGCTGGTGTTGGCCATGCATAAGTTACACTGTGCAGGCTTTGCTGAGGAAGTCATTGCTCCTGCAGGTGAGATTTCACTCTGACAGGATGAGAACAAAGGAGGTTTTTGCCACCCACTTGTGCCACGAGCAATTCGAGGAAGTGAAGACAGAGCACAATTCTGAAGGCAGCTTGCAAGGATAACAGAAATAATCCCTTAATGTCAAACCATCACCAAACAAGGGAATATCTGTATCTGTCGTGACTAAAAACCCATCCCACAGATGTTTTGTTGTTAGAAAAAGCAACGCGGAGGAGATGTAAGCAGTGTTGTAGCCTGAAGTGCTGCAGCAGGATGGTTTCTCCATCATGTGCACAACTGCTGGGGTCTTCTCTGAGGCTGTGTTGGATCCGTTCAGCAGCCAGGGTGGAAATGGCTCAACAAAAATACCTGCTAGGATGCAAATGGAAAATCCCTCTGAACCTGTGCTGAGTTCTTGCTGCTATTTAGCATTTGGAAATACTGCAGTGTTAGAGGTTCAGTCATTATACTTGAAGCAAGAGCAATGTGTGAACACTTTGCTTGACTCCAGCGCAGGCATGCTCTTTGTGTTGGTTTTGCCTGTAGTTTCAATGGTGTGCATTTGTGTTTGCTCAGCTAACAGAAATTGTAATCTTTTGTGGTGGGTTGTGAGACAACCATAGTTCAAAGTTTTACAGCATGTTTGCTGAGGGAAAACTTGCTTATAGTGAGCTGGTGTATACGTGCCTACGTTGTTGTTGGCTTTTTTTGCAGGCAAAGCATCTTAAATTGACTGTCCACTTTCCTTGTCTAGTTTCACCTAAAAAAAAGCCAATCACAGAATCGTAGGATGGTTTGGAAGGGACATTTCAGATCATCTAATTCCAATCCAACTGTTATAGACAGGGTCATCTCCCACCAGAACAGGCTGCTCACAGCTCCATCCAGCCTGGCCTTGATAATAATTGAGTTAAATTCAATTCTAGTTTGTTTGTATAACCCGTAAGCACAGGTAAATATTTTCTGAAACAGAGGGAAAAAATCCCTTTGGAAGAATTTTTCCATCTTAAAAATGTATTTTATTGCAAAACCAAATGATTTAGAGCTGAATCTAGGGAAAAGTTATCAGATTTGACCAGCCCTTCCATCCCACCCCATCCTGTGTATTTAACATCTTTGAATAACCCTGTGTAGCTCATTGCAGCTATTAATTACCCATACATAAACTTCAAATACCTCTTAATACATGCTGGTGACTGTGATCTAGGAAGATGTAAAGTGTTTGGATTTGTGAAAGGTTTGTCCTCCTTTCACCAAGGTGCTGGTGTGCACTTTGCTGAGTACAACCCTGAGATGCTGGAAATTGAGGTGTTGAAATCTAGTTGCATTTGATCTTGCAAATTGCCAAAGTTAACAACTTTCAAAACCTGAAGAGAAGAAAGGGCCATTTTGCAAACCCCATAATTGGCATTCTGTCAGATCTTGAGTTTTATTTTGTTTGACTGAATTCAATATATAGATTTTTATCCAAACCATTTTCCAGCACTGGTGACTCTCTCCCTGATTGAAGACAAGTATGTGGTAAGGGAGGGGAAAGAAGGATGGTGTTTTTGTTTATTCACTTTCATATTCTTTGAACTGTACTGTGGCTCCAGGATGACACCCATCATCTGCTATGACAGTGCTTGAAACTCTTCCCAGCTCTCCATCCATCCTTGCAGGTCGCTTATAGGTTACTAAAGAGAGTGGAGGCTGAAACAACTTCCATCTCCTGTGGTTGTTAAGTGAAAGGAGGGCATTTTATAGATTGAATCTTCCAGTAGGATTAAGCAAGAACTATCACATTTGAAGTGAGATCTTTGAATGGACTGTGCTTGATGATAATTAACAGTCCTTTTTGCCTGTGCATGCAATTGATACTCTCCGTTCACAATTCTGGCTTCATCTTCTGGCTTTATGCAAGGATACAGATATCTTCATTTTGACTGCAGAGGGAGGGAAGATGAGACATAAAGTTAAAGAAAGGCTATTTATGTTTCCTTTCTATTTTCTGGTCATACTCCAAAACTGATTAACAGAATCCTGACCCGGGATGAGAGCATGAAAGTCTTCTGGGAATTCTTTTTAATTGCTTTGAAGTCATTCTTGAGTGCTTGGAACCTCACCTATATCTCATTTATCTAATGTTGCTGGGATCATTCCTTGGTATACATCAGTTCTTGGGATCTGCTTATGACCTGGACCCCTCTGCCAGCTGCCTACTTGGTGGCAGTGTGCAGTTTTTGTCCCATGTCAGTGAAACAACAGAATTTCCTTTGTTTTTCATCATTTTCTTACCACAGTTGAGCAGATACATTATACATGTGCTGTTCATGCCATGCTGTTCTACAGACAATCAGAAAAGAAGAGGGATATGAGTACCTGAAAATGGGAGTTCCGCGTATTTAGAAATGTCAGTGATTTGTTCATAATATCATTGTATGTGGTTGCATTCAGAATTAGTTACAGAGAAGCATTATTTCCCATTATATCCGTATCTAGTATTAGATATGGAGGTTGGCGGCCCTGCCTGCAGCAGGGGGGTTGGAGCTTGATGGTCCTTGAGGTCTCTTCCAACCCAAGTCATTCTATGATTTTGCTTATAATGTGATTTTGTAATTTAGAATTTGCTATAACTGAAGGGCTTAGAAAATATAAAAATATCTTCTTTTTCTTTCACCTGTCTTTAAGAGTGTATTTAACAACATAGAGGCAAAGCTCACTGTGGTTCAGAAGCCACAGTAGCTCTAGTGGTGGTCTGTATAGAAAATATAGTTTAAATGGTAAAAATTCATGTACAGGTTTATTTTCATAAGAAAAATCATTACTAACTCTGCCCTGGGATGGGACAGTGATGAAGAAAGCTGTATCTGCTAACTCAGTAGTTCTCCATTACTTACACTTATCATATCTAGAGGAAAAAATAAGAAATCAATTCCAGCAATCCCCTGCCACGTAAAAAGAGCGCTTATCTGTGTGAGCCTAATGGAAGTTGCCTTCTCTGTTTGAAAGCATATGATTCTTAGGGGTCAGAACGTAATTTCTTCCTTCTGTTACATTCACAGATGTTGCTTTGGAATAAAGAGGTTTATCTAATGAATGAATGTGATAAAAATTACTCATTTAATTGTTCCAATCAAAGCATCTCGTTAAAAATTATTTGATGCTCTGGACAGAACTGATAGGATGAGAGGTAATGGCTCTGAGTTTCACCAGGGGAGATTCAAGTTGAATGCTGCCCACAGAGGTCATCATCCCTAGAGGTGTTCAAGAAACATGCAGATGTGGCACTGAGGGACGTGGTCAGTGGTGGTGGTGGGTTGATGGTTGGATTGGATGATCTTAGTGATCTTTCCAACCTTAATGATTCCGTGATTTCATGAACCCAACTGAAATTCATAGAATCCAGTTCGTTTCTTTTCAGCAGCTGGAAATAAGGATGTTTTCATTATATTTTAGTGGGGGAAGGAAGCACAGCAAAGAATCAGCGTGGCTTATTAGATCCAGCAACAAAACAACAAAAATTCACTTGGCAACGATATGTTTTGAATGGATCTGGGCTTATATAGTAATTAGTAGTGCCAAAAAGGCCAGCAAAGAGATTAAAGAGACAACAAACCAAACATGCTACAATGCATGTGATGTATTGCACACAGAAAACTGCTGAGTTTTGAGATGTCGTTTTACCAGATAACTGGCTGAGGTTTTTGTTTGTATTTTAGTTGTTTGGCTGTGTTTGAGGACTGTGCAGCAAGGCAGTTTGGGGATTATGACCTCTCAGGGGCAAACTTTTGCATGTATGGAAGTGAGAGTTGGACATAGAATTATAGAATGGCCTGGGTTGAAAAGGACCACAATGATCATCTAGTTTCAACCCCCCCCTACTATGTGCAGGGTCAACAACCACCAGACCAGGTTGCCCAGAGCCACATCCAGCCTGATCATCACATCCATCCAAATCATTGAAGCCAGTAGGTCGTGTGCACTTGAACTTTGAGTCGTGTCCTGGCAATGTGGAATTAAAAACTGCCATATGGATAACATAAGAAATAAAGCACATTGCCCCTCTGTTGCCACTGCTTGTCTGTGTCAGACACAAGTGTGTTGTTTTTTTTTCCAGGCTTTATTTTTCCTTTTTTTTTTTTTTTTTTTCTTTTTTCTTTTTCTTTTTTTCCTAATCCCCAGTGTTCAGCAGGCTATTGGGTCAACTAATTGCATTTTGGTTTTTGCTGGTTGCTGTTCTTATCACAGCAGCGCAAGGCTCTGCGTGTTTAGTCAATGCTTGCGTATTCATGGGAGGCGATCAATAAAAAAAATTAAAAAGGAGTCATGGTAATTAGGCTAAAGCTGCTGCTTATGAGTTGTCAATAATTACTTCAGCTTCCTTCTTTTCTAACATCTCAAGAAAATGGTGCCTGATTGAAGGAGGAGATCTTGCTTGACTGAGGACATGTCAGAATTCAGCAAAGCCAAGCGGGAAGTCAAATTAGCGCTCTTTGTTTTAGTATATGAAGGGGCTTCATGGGGAGGCAGGGAAGAGTAGCCTTGATGGTGCCAGCTAGCAGCTGTGCCATTCTCTTTTACCTGTTTATCCTCATTTTCCTGCCTTGCAACATCTTCTCTTCTGGCAGTAACCCAGGGGCTCACATCCATTGAAGCATTCTGGGCAGAGGTGCCATCCAGAGGAACAGAGTTTGGAGGAATGCGTTGCTTGTTTCTCACTGGCTTTGTCACAACCATGCATTGCCTCGTGTGGATGATGATCAGAGGGCTGGAGCATCTTTCCTGTGAAGAAAGGTTGAGGGAACTGGGCTTGTTTAGTCTGGAAAAGAGAAGGCTCTGGGGAGAGACCTCATTGTGGCCTTCCAGTACTTGAAGGGAGCATATAAACAGGAGGGGAAATGACTGATTACATGGGTTGATAGTGATAGGACAAGGGGGAATGGTTTTAAACTGAGACAGGGGAAGTTTAGGTTAGATATTAGGCGGAAGTTTTTCACACAGAGGGTGGTGACACACTGAACAGGTTGCCCAAGGAGGTTGTGGATGCCCCATCCCTGGAGGCATTCAAGGCCAGGCTGGATGTGGCTCTGGGCAGCCTGGTCTGGTGGTTGGTGACCCTGCACATAGCAGGGGGGTTGAAACTGGATGATCATTGTGGTCCTTTTCAACCCAGGCCATTCTATAATTCTGTGATTGGAGCAAAAACACTGAACTGATAGGGAAGAAAAGTGTGGAGGGCTTGAAGATCATGCCATGCTCAAGTTAGCCTCATTATTAAGGGAGAAAAAATCCCCCCAAGTCCTACTGTGATTGTGTTTAGAACTGATGGCAACTTACAGTAAAAATGGTGTGAACTAACCACACATGCATGTATGTACAAATGAGTTTGCACAAGAGAAAAGTCCTTTCATGCAAATGAAAAGCGTCTCAGAGCATCATGCTGATCTCTCCTGAGAAAGATTCATTTCATCTTCAGCAAAGCGCTGGAGGGTCTTTGTATCCACACTGACTTGCCTGTGCTATAGGTAGCCAAATAATGAGCACCTTCACGTGGGGTGAAACCTGGGATCCTCAGTGTCTGCTGGGCGTTTTCTCCATTCTCTGTCTAGAGACTGCATTATCGTTTCTTGGCTTCAGCATGTGAGAGGCACTTAGTGGTCCTTCCCTGGTGAGATTGGTTAAGGCTTTCTTCTTGGAACACACGCATTCGTCGTTGCATGGAGGAAAAAAATGTTTCATTATCTCATGCTGTCTCTGCTTCTCCACAAATCGACTTGTTACTTCAGGATCTGAAAAAGGGCCTCGTGTCTCCATGAATCTCATTTTCCAAACAGGCTGCTCTGTACAAGCAACGCTGTGTCAGAGAGGAGCAGGCTGATACCTGAACTAATTCATAGGGCACAAGGAACCCTTTTCATCCCTTCTCTCCATCGTTTTAAAGTCATGGAAAATGGAGCCTGGCTTCTCTGCCTTATTCCAGCATCCAGAAGGACTGGACTGGATCCCACGCAATTTTGGTTTGGCCAGTTCAACCAGAGCTCAGTCATTAAAAAAGGCAGAAAGGAGCAGCTTTTTTTTTTTTTTTTTTTTTTTTTTTTATGATAACTGAATTTATTGCACACTCTTTTACTCCCATTTCCAAAAGTTCTTCTTTTCATGTGGGAAGTGTTGGAATTAATTTGAAAGTGTTAGTGAGGATTACTGGTAGACACAGCTGTAAAAGCACTTAGGACCTGCAAAATCCCCCAAAGAGCTGTCAGAGCTTGGCTCTTTGTGGAGAAATGAAAGATGTTTTTTATAAGGTTTTTTTTTTTCCAAAAAAATGTACAGAAGCTTTTTGTCATTCTTCAAGATTCGAGGCAGCTTTTAGAAATCTTGATTTTTCCATGTTGTGGTGGTCTGTTCTTGCTGTGCTGCCATATGGTGATGACCCAGGCTTCCCTGCTTTCTGTCAGTCTTCTTACACTGCAGATTTGTTTAAAAGAAGGTGAAATCTCTGAATCACGATGATTGTGTATCCAGGGAGCAGCCTCCTTTCACCCTCCTCGTGCACTAGCCAAGGCATAGACCACTAACAGACTGAACACTTCAAAGGTGGCATTCAAGGTGTTAGAATTGCTCAGTGTGATCAGTAAGATTTTCACGTAACTGCATCTTTCAATTTGGTCCTGTTAATTTATTTTGGAATCTGGAAACCTTCATAATCAATCAAGCTATGGTGTATCTAAATGCTTTCTAGTGAGGGAAAGCAGATGGTCCCTTCTCCCAACCTCACAGTTGGAGATATTATGTTTAAGACAAAATTTGACAAATACTCAGATACTGATAGCCCGGATGAGCCATACAAAGAAAAATTGGGTCAGTAGTGTGGCCACTAGTCTCAAGATCATAAAAGCTTCTTCCAGGTGTCTTTGAGATTGTGAGATTGTCTTCCTCTGCTGTTGACCAAAAGGCATGAGATCAAAGATTGTTCTCCAGTGTAAAATTTACTTGTTTCCCAGTGTTACCACTGAGGCCAGTTGGCACAGATCCATTTTGAAACTGCACAAACAGCCAGCATCATATTTTTGTGCAAAGAACAGAAACCTCCCCTCTCAGCTCCCCCGAAAAACTGGATTTCAGGTAGGAGAGTTGAATGTGCAACAGAGCTGAAATGGAGAAACTGCTCATAAAGTATTTACCCTACTGATTTAGCGACCAGCTGTAGGGATGGCACCAAATCTACCTGGATGAATTCCAAAAAGGACTTAAAAAGACAGAAGAGATTGTGTGGCACAAGGCAAAGGCTTTATGAGAAAAGAAAGATTCATTTAGTGATGTGTACAGCTGTACATGATTGTCTGGACCATGGTTTGTCTTTCATGTTGCAGAATATTGTTGAGAAGGTTCAGCCTCTATCGCCATACCACCATTTGCCTATGATGTCATCGGCCAACATAATAAAACAGGAGGCATTACTTTTGGAGCAGCATTTGTGTATTGGACACGTAATATTATGTCATCGATTGCAAAGGATATTGTCAGAACCGAATTACTCCTAATTTCAAGATGAATTCTGCTCATTTGAATTGGCTTTGCTTTACTTCCATTCGCGTAGTCAATGCACAAAGAATGGAGCAGAATGATGAAAGTCATGGCGGAGTATAATTTGACCCAGACAAAGCAAGGATGAGACTTGTTCAGGTTTTAAGCTGTTTGTGAGATGGAGCCAATCTGAAGACAATCATTTCACCTATTTTAAACTCTCCAAAAGGCTCACAGTTTTTGCTGTTAAGTCAGTAGCTTTCGCACTGACCATGAAACCTAGTTCTCTGCAGTGTCTCAGCTGTGTATAATCACACTGCCCTGTATTGGGTGAACCATGGGGAAGATAAAGGTTGTCAGGTAATGGAGATTAGTTACAGCTATCCTTTGAAATGGAAGGCTTTAATTCAGCTTCTGGGAAAAATACGATGGCCTGAGTACATGGGAGGTCATGTTAGATGGTTTTAGTGGTCGCTAAGGGCCTCAGCCTGTGAATATATGTAAAGGGATGTGCATTGATGAAAAGAGCTTCGTTTCTTTCCTTGGAGATGGACCGTAGCCAAGTAGGATTAAGCTTGGATTCCTTGCAGTGGGGGAGCACTGCTATTTTTAAGATTACAAAACAGGTCAGCCATTACTTTCAGCAGTCATTCTGTGTCATATTGGTGTTTAGTTATCTTGGCCTTAGATGGAAATATCATATGTCAGTAGTAGGAGAATATTTCAGTTGGTGATGGTGAAGATTCACAGGTACCAAAAGCTGATGAGCCATCTGTCTGCAATTTGTTTTGGATGCAAACTTATTTCCAGGACCTGAAGCTTTTTTTACAAGTGGTTTAACTGATTAACACTGCTAATTAGGAAATGATCTCCTTTCTGTTAATTGCTAGTTAGTTTTATACAGTTGGTATAAAGGGCCTTATTAGGTTTTCTTGAGTCTCACCCTGCTTGAAGTTGTTACTTCCAGAGGTTCAGGAGTGCTGTCCATTTCCCTTATATATGTTTGTGTGTTTTTGGGAACAGGTATGATAGTTTTTTAAGTGAAATGACACAAGTTTATTACATAAAGCTAAAAGATGAATCAGAGCTTACATTGCAGGTGGTGGTCTCATTTCTCTGGGAAATACCCTACTTTATTTTGTTATGCCAGTCCTAGTAATTACACATCTGCATGGACCAGCAGATGTGATGCAGGACCTACAGAAGAGCTGTGGGATCTGGAATCTGAGACAGAGATATCTGAGGACATCTCAAGTAGCATTAGTTGCCAGGCTGAGCTTTTAGTTTATATGTAGACACCTGGATTAAGGTGTCTGAAACAGTAGCAAATCTTACAGATTAGTCTTCTCCAAAAGGAATTTTCTTTGTGCACACCCAAACAGCTGAGCAAGAAGGATGCAAATGAGGATGGGGGATTCACTTCAAAACAGTGTAATGCTAATGTAGACATTTTGTCTTTGTGATCACCTTTCAACTTTTACTTTCCTTTGGAGTGGCTATTTGATGATACCAGCTTTCAAAGCCCACCTTGAGATCCCGAAATTTCCCTTTTAATTTAGTGGACACTCTGCACTGTGGCTTTGTTGTGCTTTTTGCATTAGTGAGGACATAGATGGAGCCCTTTTAAGATCACCTCCAGCGTTCCTCCTTTGATGTGTAAAGAGGCTCTTGCAAGCATTGTTTCCTTGTCATGTTTCCCTTTCCAGCTTAGAAAGACAACTGAATCACTTCTGGGAAACTTGCATTAGGACGTTTAGCAAATCACAAACAATGGAGGCTTTTAGTGGAGTTGCACAAGGCAACAACCAAAAGTGGGGTTTAGAAATCCACTTGTTGGAGCAATCTTCCCCTCTCCACACATACACTTTGTCACATTTAGGCAGGGAGTCACACCTTTCCTCCACAGAGCCAAAGAAGAAGTGATGCTATCAGAAAAGCTAAAGGAGATCCTTAGCATCGGCTTTTTAAGTCGTGGATAATACTGTGATTAAATGTCAACCCAATCCATCGTATAATCTGTCCAATGATAAATGCTGTAATGCATTTTATAGATTGCTTTCCTTGCTGGAGGTTCAGACTGTGCTTTGGAAAATAAATGAGCAAAAAGAGTCTGAAAAGGCATAGGTGTGTAGGTAGACTATAATTTCTTTTGGGTGGCATCATCTCCCTGTTCAAACCATCATCTGAACTGCCTGGGACAGATGTTAAAGGCTGTTGTACTGCCTTGAAACAACAGAGGTAATAATCACCCTACGAACTGCAGTTACTTCCAAGTTTGTACAAGCTGCTGCTTGTTGCTGCTTGTCTACAAAAGTTCCACAGGATATCATGGAATCATGGAATCGTGAAGGGTGGAAAAGACCATGACAGTCATCTAACCCAACCATCAACCCATCACCACCATGCCAACTAAACCATGGATTTGAAACGCTTTGGATTTTATTCCATTCGAGACTGTAGAAGTCTGATGGGAAATCAGAATAACATATCCAGATGTGTGGACTATGAATAACTGAAGGGCAACCACAGAACCAACACTGGATGGGAACAAGAGCAGAACCAGGCCTGAAATCATAGAATCATAGAATGGCCTGGGTTGAGAAGGATAATAATCATCTAGTTTCAACCCCCTGCTATGTGCAGGGTTACCAACCACCAGCCCAGGCTGCCCAGAGCCACATCCAGCCTGACCTTGAATGCCTACAGGGCTGTGGCATCCACAACCTCCTTGGGCAACCTGTTCCAGTGTGTCACCACTCTATAAGTGAAAAACTTCCTCCTAATATCTAACTTAAGCCTTCCCCATTTCAGTTGACCAAAGGGCTTCACAGTCCGTTGCAAATCTGTATGTGTCATTATTTTAATTTCGTTGCTGTTCCTGTCGCCTGCATGTTATAATTAAATCATTTCAGATTGTAGTTACAGTGTGAAACAGCTGCACCAAATTACAGTTGAAAACATATGCTGGAAATATGCAGCTCCAATTAGTTAAGTGTCAGAAATGCAGTGAGGGTGAAAGATCCAAGCAAACAAGAGGGCTGGAAATGCTGCAGACTTCTGCTTCTGATCTGCCTGGATGCCATTCTCAACCCTTGTTAGTTGCATGATGAGGGACATGTCCTGATGTCTTGCATTACATGCCCTAATACTGATGTTTATGTTCTTTTTAATCTTGGTTCCTTTACCTGATGCAGAAGTGATGGCCATATGATGTGGAGCAGCTCCTGAGCCCTTGGTCAAAGCATCCTGTATGTACCTGTCCAAAAGAGAATGGTTGGGCACAGAACAAGCTGACCAGAGCAGTGAACACTGCCCCAAGCAGCTGGAGCTCGAGGACAGTGCTCTTAGACATAGGGTTTTAATTTTGGGTGGTCCTGTGTGGAGCCAGGAGTTGGACTCAATGATCCATTGGGATCCCTCCCCACCCAAGATATTTTGTGTTTCTATGATTTGGGCTGCCTTCTTCTTGACACCCTGTATGGGAGCCATAGGCAAGAAATGAAGGGAATTGGGGTTGTTAAGTGTGGAGAAGAAGGAGCTGATGGAAGATCTCATCAATCTCCACAACTTCTTGAAAGGAAACTATAGTGAGGAGGATCTCAGCCTCTTTTCTCCAGCGGCAAGCAATCAGACACAAGGAGACAATCTCAAGATTCTGCAGGAATGGTTTAGACTACATATTAGGAAGAATTTCTTCATGAAGCAGGTGCTCAAGCACTGGAACATGCTGCCCAGAGAGCTGACGGAGTCCCCATCCCTGGAGGTATTTAAGAAACATGTCTCACTTAGGGACGTGCTTTGGTGATGGAACTCAGTAGGTCTTGCTGACCGTTGGCCTTGATGACCTTTTCCAGTGTAAGTGATTGTGTGAAATACTTTTTAGCTGGTAACACCGGAAACAGTTATGTCTAGGTCTGTAGGGTTAAGGCAGTTCCAATGCTGAGTTGGATTCAATGGCCAAGTGCTGTTTCTGTTCACATCATTGTGGCGTGAGCGGTGAAAAATACACTGCAGAGCATGTGCAAATACCAGTAATGTGAAGATTACATCTGACCAGAAGCACGTTAAACTATGAGGAGGGAAGAGAAACTCGATCTGCTGATTGCTCCAGGAAGCCAGCAGTGTCCTCCTGACTCATCTGTTATGGTATCTTCCCCCAAATTCCTTGTCTCTCAAGCCATTTTTACTCTGTTTTCAGGTGGTACACAGCTGACTTTAATCATATGGATCTCTGTTAGTGGTGCAATATAAAATTGAAATGCTGCTGACTCAGGATGACTGCTATGCAGTTTAATAGTTCCGTAGTGCCACCAAGTCTCCATCCATGTGGTCTTATCACAGAGCCTGGCCATGGAGTTTTACACCTCCCTCCACCCTAAGTGCTGTATCTCTTAAAGTCAGCATACCAAGCTCCTATCTTGCTACTAGCAGTCTAAGTTTTGCAGGTCTTATGTTGTTTAGTGAAGTATTATGAAAGAGAATCCCTGCGTATTTACTGTATTCCACCCTGGAGGTTTCTTCAATGCTTTTCTTCTTTTTAGAGAATATCCCAAATATGTTATTTCCAATCATTGCTCCTCACAATCCACAATCCACCCCATGACTACAGTCACTCAAAAGCTTTTCATTATTTAGAAGGAACTGAATCATAGTCACTGACCCTGGACGTGTTCAAGGAAGGTTTAGATGTTGTGTTGAGGGACATGTTTTAGTGAGATCCATTGGTGGTGGGCAGACTGTTAGAATGGATGATCTTGTAGGTCTTTTCCAACTTTGTTGATTCTGTGATTCTATGATAGAATCATTAAGATTTGAAAAGACCACAAAGGTCACCAAGTCCACCTGTCAACCCATTCCCACCATGCCCATTAAACCACATCCCTCAGTGCCACATCTCTCTCTTATTGAACACCTCCAGGGCAGTGACTCCACCACCTCCCTGGACAGCCCATTCCAATACTTCACCACTCCTTTAGAGAAGAAATCTTTCCTAATATCCAACCTGAACCTCCCGTGGTGCAAGGTGAGGTCATTACCTCTTGTCCTAAACTGGGGAGATCGGGTGCAGTCTTGTTATGAGAATGAGAGCTGAAGGGTCTCTTGGGCTGCTCACTATGGGGTAGGATGATTGGCTCATAGTTGTAGTACTTAGCAGGGCAGTGGTATCAATCATGTTATCATTCCTGGATGTAACATGCCAAAGGAGGAGGTTGGGGGCAGCAGCTGGCCAAGTGGTTTGCTGCATCTAAAAAGGGCATAAGAAAGAACATACTTCTGGCACTGCATAATCCACTCACCATTCTTGAACACACATTGCAGTCTTAATGTGCTGCACTCCATCGTACCTTTCAGAGGTGCTTGAGGAGTCATTTCCTGAATGTGAAGAATACTGCAGGAAAGATTACAGATGGGCTGTGTCCCACAGGGATCACTGAAAATATTTGTTAGGGTAATTGTGTGCATTAGCTTAGAATTTAGGTGTCACCAAGCTTGTTAAGCAAAACTCCCTGCAGATTTCCGTTGTTCTTATTGTATTCCAGTCAGAGCTTGTTTAGCTAGATGGTGAGTAATGAAGTAATACAAAAGTTAAGGTATTTGTATTTTATCCATCGCACCACTATTGCATTTTCTTGATAATGTTTCTCTTCATGCTTCCATTAAATCCTGCTGAATAGTAAGCTGCATTGCTGAGTGTTTGTAAAAGCATTAAGCTCTCTAACTAATCTCTTACGTGAAAGCTTTTGCATTGATGTAGTTGGATTTCATCTGATCACATCTATTGCATCACTCCAGAAAGTGTGCTATATCCGAAAATCCATTTAGCCTATTCTGTGATCAACTATTTACTGAAAATAGGTAAAATAAAAAGTTAAATGCATTCTCAGGAATTCCCAGAAACACCTGGAGGTGTTCAAGGCCAGGTTGAATGCGGCCCTGGGCAGCCTGGTCTGGTATTAAATGCAGAGGTTGGTGGCCCTGCCTGTGGAGGGGGGTTGGAGCTTCATGATCCTTGAGGTCCCTTCCAACCCTGTCCATTCTGTCATTCTTTGTATTGCCTGGTAGAGAGGACAAGCAAGAGTTAACAACCTAAATTAATTTTGATCTCTCCTCCAATATATCCAGCTTTTGCAAGTAAGGCAAGTGGATCTTGGCTTCAGAATTAGATCCTTTCAGAGAAAGGATTTGATTTTGCTGTGAGTTATTGAACGTAATAAAATTTTATTGCTCCGCTTAAGCAGCTCAAAGTTTCTCATGGCGGCTTTGAAAGAAGGAAAAGCGAGAAGAAATTGGTGTTATAAAAGCTGTGGCTGAGGGCTGTTCAGGTGGAAACTGCAGAGGAGGAGAGGGATGTGGAGTGTGACCATGAGAAAGTGACACTGGATAGTGCAGCTGGGGAAGTGGCAAGCATGATCTAAAAAACATTTTCATTAGGGTATTAATGAGGTATTAAAGCAAAGTGTTAATACTGTTAGACTGGACACAGCTAAAGCATTCCCTATGATAACTGACAAATTCTGATTACTCATCTTCAAAAAAGTTGTGAAGAAAAAGCTATTAGCAGGAGCAGGAACTTCTTTGGCAGGAGCAGATTAACAAGGTCAGCTTGTTTCTGTTAACAGAATGAGGGCTGGCACGGAGCTGCTTGCTGTCTGTAAGTAGGGTGTAAATGCATGGGTCGGAGGCTGCTATGTGTGACAGCTACTTCTTTCACCTACACAGTTTTCTTCCTAGTCAGGGTTTGATCCCCTCCTTCCCATTCTGTTTTCTCACCTTTCACAAAAGGCTTTTGTGAACCAGCCATAACCTCTAGCCATTCAAAAATGGATACGACCAATCCTAGCCAAGAATTGGAGAGACTCTCCTGCACGCAGGTTGTCACTGCTTTATGTAGTGCCCAGAACACATAGAATTAGGTGTATATGTGTGAATTTTTCAACACTGTTGTCAAAATGGAAGTTAAAGGCCATCTGAACCCGTTCCCAAGCCACACTTTTTTATTTTGAACATTGACCCAGTATGTGTTTCTGGGTAGATCTTGATTTTATAACGATCCTAAATTCTGCTTAACCTTTTAAGCTTTACAAGATAAGGAATAAGGTAGGAGAAAGAAAGCGCCTTCCAAAGGTTATATTGCGATCAGATTGGATAGAGTTTGCATCTTGGCTTGTGCTTGGAAATGTTAATGCTAAGTAGCCCACTTGGACTTTCTAATATCATCCCCGGTGGAGCTGAAAAAGGATAAAAGAGTTTTATATTATATTTCTGTTGCTGTTTTAGTTTAACTGGAGAAGGTCCTCTATAAGGAAACATTGATTGAATACCTGCACCTGCATTTATATTATCAAACTAATTTCTGCTGTTATGGAGGTCTGCATACCTTGTACAAAATCAAATCTTTTTCTCTCTTTTTTTAATACCTCATTTCTTTAAGAGTCTTGTTTCTAAGATTGCCTTTTTTTTTCCCCAGACCAGATTCCTTAAGGTCTTCTTTATTGTAAACTCATGTTTTATATTTTCTTTTACTTTTGAAACACGCATCACTATCAAATTCTGAGAATACATTGCAGTGAAATAAAAGGGAGATGAAAAGAAAGGAGTGACTTGAGTGCATGGATGGTGAGATATCCTTGCTCAGTGAGAGGGTCTAGCTGTAAAATATGAGAATATGACATGGTGAGAATGGGACTCTTGTTGTGAGATGAGACTTGTAAGGCTGGTTGGTTGGTTGTACTTTTGATTGTTTTATTGCCTACTGTAAGTTTCTTTTACAAGCTTAAATCCAGCAAATGATATCATTTTTCTTTTCCCTGGTTGTACAAGCATGAGCTACTTAGCAGTAGTTTGGTATATACTAGCCCTTCTGCTTGTATCCATTAATGTATGCGTGACAGTTGACCTCTTGGCCAAGGAGAAGTAAATTCACACGTCTCTAAATGCCCATTGCTAATAACCAAGCAGCAGTTATCTTGTAAATTAATTCCTCCTTTTGCTTCACATGAGGTTTTCTGGATTTGAGTACTCAAAGGCCAAAGTATTTCGGACCAGTGTAGTTTCCTGATGTTAAAATGCTTTAAAACCCAACCGTATTGGGATTCTGTAAATGCAACATGCAACCCATCTAAAACAGCACTTTCCAGAGTCTTTGGCTTTCAGATAAGTGTGTCTATCTCTTGCTTCAGTTCTCCACTGTGTTGTAACTCACGGTGTGCTTACATTCATGTACAGTCGCCCTTAATGTCAGCAGGTTTTTACATTTCATTAAATTGCCTACACATTCTCCAGTTCCTTTAATCACAAAAGAAGATGCTGACATGATATATGTGGCAATCAAAACATGAAAAACAAGTAAAAAAGTAAGTAGCAGCAGCTTTCTTGCTGCAGATGTCAATATCTTTGACAAGCAAGTGCTTGCATTGTGACACATGGTAATAGAAAACATCCTGTTGTAAAACAGCACTAGCACCTTGAGAAAAGCACGATTCCTGAGATGCCAAATTACACACTGAATTTCTGGAGTCCTTGTTCAGTAAATTTCATGCCAATAGGAAGCCTGATCTTTCTGTTTATCATTAGGGGGAGGAAAAAGAAAAAAAAAAAGTGAAACAACAACAAACAACTAAATCAGTTCACTCCAAAGCCTCCAGGCACTATGGTAATACAAATAATAAATTAAGAAATAATAAAGTGCAGAATAGTGGTGTTCAGCTTTGGGCTGAAAATGGGGCCGATGAGCAGGGAGTTTAACATTAAGAAGAAATCCTTTGGGGCTTCAGCCTTCACTGATTACAGTGTCAGGATGGAAATTAGCATTTTTGTTGTTGTTGTTTACCTCAGAAATTTAGGAAGAAGACAGCAAATGAACAAAAGATGCTCTAAGGAGCCCTTCTGGAAAAAGTCCAACCATTGCAAAGTTGCACAGATGAATTGATTTAATTAGTCTGTATAATACCACTTCTGCTGTGGCTTTTGAAACAGGCTCATAAAAGATATTAACTGATGCAGTCTGGGTATTGTATATTTGTTTCAAAGATGCCCATGACTCTTCCATGCTTCCTAGGTCGTAAAGAGCTTTGCAAAGCATATAGCTTCCTTGTATTCTTTTTCCCTTCATATTCTGTCTTTAGTGATTCAAAATATCTGTACTGTGACTGGAAATACGTAATGGGGGACAGAGGCAAGAATCTTTTTTGCAACAATATAACTTTTAGAAATGATTTTGAACAAAATTTCAGCCTTTTAACTATATAGTTTGAGAGTCAAACTTGTGAAGAAAATGGGAGTTTAATACCCAAGGACTTTTTACCTTTCTGGAGGAGCAGTGTCTGTATAGATGGTCAAGGTGTCCACCAAAATATTAATGAACATTTAGAGACTAAAGCATATTCCTTCATCTCATGGTAACCTACAGGTGATCATAGAATCACGGAATCATAGAATGGCTTGGGTTGGAAGGGACCTCAAGGATCATGAAGCTCCAACCCCCCTGCTGCATGCAGAGTCACCAACCTCTACATTTAATACCAGCCCAGGCTGTCCAGGGCCGCATCCAACCTGGCCTTGAACACCTCCAGGGATGGACGGGGCATCCACAACCTCTCTGGGCAGCTGTTCCAGCACCTCACCACTCTCTTGGTAAAGATGATTAAACATATTTAAATTTGTTACTAAGCACAATAACTTTATTTCCAAATGTGTTGATCAATCTTTGGCCATCATCTTGCCCTTCACAAAAGCAGCAATTGCTGTACTGAAGATTTTCATCTTGGTGAGAGCACCAAGACGAGAGAGTGAGCTGAATAACAGGGCAGTTGTAGGCACTTGCAAACCATGATCTAAAGCATATTGAAGTTGGTGAAAAACCACTTCTTCACTCCAGGGATTTGTGGACACAACATCTAGCAAAATTAGAAGTAAGTTTTGAAAGAGATTCTAGTATTTCTTGTGAAATAAACAACTTTCAGTTAATGATGATGGTTTGTCTTTGAGGGGAAATTCCCACAAGAATTTTGGGTGGATAGGGAGGCTTTTCATTAAAAGAAGTATCTTGAGAAGACCCCATGTCAACAACACTGTATTAGAAGGACTGTAGAATCCTTTCTCATCCAGACTTTGGAGAGTTACTTGAATGCCAGAGGAAGAATGGTGGGTAAAGCTGAATTGCTTTGAGCATGGCAATACAGATCTTGTACATAAAGGTGTGGAGGATTCTGTGAACGAAGAACAAGTTTAAGTTTTCACTTAAATATCAGGAAACACTTCTTCTGTGTGGGTGTCAAATGTGGGAGTGAATTGCTCTGGGAGGTTGTGGAGTCTTCATCTTTGGAGATACTAAAGCACAACCAGACTTGATCTTGTGAGATATACTCTGCCTGCCCTGGTTGGGCTGGATGGTCCTCCAACCTCAAATCTTCTCTGATTCTGTGGCCTTCCATCACTTCATGTTTTTCTGGTGGTTAAAACAAGATGAAAGGCCAACTACTATATTTTTGTCTTTCGTATTTTGTTAATTTAGGGTAGCAGGAATTCTACTTTGTAATCCTTTATGCAAGAACTGCTGAGAGTGTTCATGGATATAACTTCCATGGATGTTCATGGATATAGCTTTAAGCTCAAGGAGGGAAGTTTTAGATTAGATGTCAGGGGGAAGTTCTTTACAGAGAGAGTGGTGAGGTGCTGGAACAGGCTGCCCAAAGAGACTGTGGATGCCCCATCCCTGGAGGTGTTCAAGGCCAGGTTGGATGGAGACCTGGGCAACCTGGCCTACTGTTAGATATGGAAGTTGGTGGCCCTGCCTGTGGTGGGGGGGTTGGAATTTGATGATCCTTGGGGATCCTTCCAACTCAAGCCATTCTATGATTCTGTGATTTCAGGTCATAGAAAATATGCATAGTGATGGAGCAGCACAGGGAATTCAGCAGACAATAAAATCCTTTCTGACATGTTTTGGCTTTATGAGAGTCTGTGCATTTTGGCAGGGCTACATAGAGTCTGGTTTGCTGCTCTTTTGTACCCAGTGTTTCAAAATTGTTTTGTAATCACTGTGTAAAAACTTTGAAATAGTAAAGACTATGTTGACAAGACATAGTACAATTACTTTGTTATGCATCTTGTTATGTTGGCACATTTGTTTAATTAAATTCCTTGCTAATTAGAGCTGTATGTACTTGCGTTAATTATTATTTGCTTAGCACAATCAACAGTGTAATTCTTTTCAGAAAAGCTGCGCACTTTCTAGTTAAATGAAATTACTGATTTGGTCTGCTTTCTGAAAGAATGGTTGCTCCATTTTTGTCAAATGATAGGTTGCATTCTTTAATGTGAAAGAAATTCAATTTAGACTAAGTAAAACTTAACATAATATATTTTTAATTGGTAATTAAGCAAAGAGAGGGAAACCTAGTTTGATTTGTACCTTAGCACAAAGATGTATATTTTTTCTTACTGGATTACAAAAATGGATGGGTCTGCAATTTATCACCCACCAAGACCTTTTACCATCTGACAAAGAAAAAGTACATTTGTCTTGTTTGTCATGAGACTTTGGAAGGAAACTACTTTCTCATTCTTGAAAAATGTAACCCATTGGAACCACTGACCTTTTACCAAGCCTTTAATTACTTTTTAAAACATAGAGTACTATAAACAGTATTATCCAGATGGATACCTATTTGTTTCTTAACTCTATGCCCACTGGCTCTGATTTTTTATCTGTGAATTTATATTTAGTCCATAAGATTAAAAGGACCGTGATAGGGTAAATATTTTTCATCATGTTCAATAAGGAAATTAATAACCATGTTTCTAGTTGTTTCTGAGACTGAGAGCTATATGACAT
This sequence comes from Perdix hodgsoniae, assembly GCA_035772895.1. NCBI lineage: Eukaryota > Metazoa > Chordata > Aves > Galliformes > Phasianidae > Perdix > Perdix hodgsoniae. Next base: position 773,166 of record JAPSGF010000101.1, on the reverse strand, counting down.
GGGTAGAGCTTGTGTGTGTGCATACACCCACACACTTATGTGTTGTCTCTAGGTATCCGGCAGATGTACTGCTCTTGTTTTACAGCACTGATTTCTATAGGTGATTTCTCATTTGAGCGGTGACCTGCTGATCAATACTGCAAAATGTGTTTAGTACTGAGGGCATCGGTGAAGCATGGTATATTAATGTATTTAAGCTGAAGAACACGGCAAAGCAGTAAGAAGGGTGCAACTTCATAGACCAGTGCATTAGGAGCAGATGGAAGAAATAATTCTTCTAAAGCAAACTACAAACACGGCCAGGATTATATAGCAAGGTAGAAAGGATTTTTTTCTCATCCCGACGAGGGTTAGGAATGTTTCTTTGCATTTTTCGAGTTAGAACGTGCCAGTGAATGAGAACTTTATCGAGAGAGGAGCAGAATATTAATGAGCATGGTGAGCCTACAATGGAGACGCTTCAGTGTCTCTGTAATCACTGAAATGAAGCTGGGCAGATAATGCAGACCCTCCTGAGGTCTTCCCGCAGATTACACAGAAGCAGTATCTGTTCTCCTGTATTCACTAATTGCAGTTAGTCATTTTTAAGTATGCCACAAAATCAACAGAAAGAAAAAGAATTTTTGAAAACACAGCCATAGAACTTGGCACGCTGTTATGTCCATGCAGTTGTCATCTTAATCTTTCATTTGAATGCTGGCCTGTGACTGAGATACCGTGGGAATAGAGTCATAAAACTAGAATTTAAAAGTGTTTCAGTGCCATGTGTTTAAATGCTTTTTGCAACAGCAGTACATTTTTCCAAGCCAGAGTTAAATTTCTTAAAGTGCATCTTTTGTGTTAATAATCACCGTCCTTGATCTACTGGGAAATTTTAAAGAAATGAGTGACTTCTTCCTCCATACAGAGGAAAATTCCACTGTTAGGTATAGTAATTGAAGAATCATGGGAGAAAAAAAATAGAAAAATTCAAGAACTGGTAGCAGCATTAATGAGAAGTGCTGGAAATGCCTGCTGATAGCCCTGGGCACCATTGTTTCAGGAATCGTTTCCAATCATGGACACTGCCATCCCATATGGGGAGAGAAGCTCAGAGGGGTGCTTAGAGCCCCGTTCATGGAATCGTAGAACTGCTTTTAAGTTGGAAGGGACCCTTGAAGGTTACCTAGTCCAACTCCCCTGCAATGAACTGGGGCACAAACAGCTCCATCAGGAATTCAGGGAAAGGTTCTAAACCAGGGAGCAGTGAGCAAGGCCCTGGGGTGCCAGAGTTCACAGAGCTCTCAGGCCTAAGGTTTGGGTTTGGATGATGCTGTTTGGAGCCAGGGGTTGGCCTTGAGGATCCTTGTAGGTCCCTTCCAACTATTGCATGATTTTGTGAAGGGAAAACTAAATAAAGGTCGGAAAGACTTCCTTGGTGCAGGCCTGCCAAAGTTACCCTCAGAAGGCAGTGACTGCAAACAAGACCCAGAGAGTGTTGTAGCCAGCTCTAAAACCTCATAGTCATCACCAGTCTACACACAAGTGGAGGAAATTGCTAAAATAGGCCTCCCTCCTACTGGTGGCACTTTGTAAAGCTCTCAAGAAGATGAGGGGTCTGGAGGAGCATCTCCTGTACAGAGGAAGGCTGAGAGCCTTGGGTCCTGGAGAAGATCTCCTCACTGTTTATAAATATCTAGCTGCAGGAGTCAAGTGGATGGGACCAGGCTCGTTTCAGTGATGTGCAGCAGTGCAGCAAAAGACAACACATGAAAATGGCAACATAGGTGCCATACAAACGTGAGGAAGAACTTATTTACTCTGATAATGACAGCATTGGAACAGGCAGCCCAGAGGGGCTGTGGAGTCTCCTTTTCTGGTGATGTACAGGACCCACCTGGACACTTTGCTGCATGACCTGCCATTGCATAGGGTTGGACTTCAGAGATTCCTTACAAACTTCACGATTCTGTGATTTTGTTTCCTTTTTTTATGTCAAGACAAAGATCACGGCTACTAGAGGCTGTGCATGGCAATAAAACTGGGGTGAAAAACCATATTTTGCAGATTGATGTCTGTCTTTCTCTGAAGCCTACTGCAAAATGTCAATCAACTTTAGCAGGACCCATGGCTTTGTGTGGAGTCTTTCATCTGTGTGGGTGTGAGTTTGGCTCTGATGTACTTAGCAAAGGAGTGGAAATGTTTTAGACTCCGTGACTTTCGCTAATTTAGTGCAGTAGATAAGACAGGACTAAAGTGGAAATAAATACATGACTAGAATATGAAATATGTGAGTGAGGCAGTGTGAGTCAGGTTTTGCTTTAGTGAATTGGAAGCACAGAGATATATTTTCTTTCTGAGAGCAGAAACTAAAAAGGCAGATAAAAGCCATATTAGCTTAAGTTTCCAGGAATTCAGAAAGCCCAAGGAGACTGTAAATTCTCTCCTTGTTATTTGGAGAAGACCTACTGGAAATATTTTCCAGGCCTAAAGCCTTTTTCCAGCAATAACATTTTTGCAAATGTCATTTTTAGTTTTCATGCTTTGCCTATATATTACTTTTATTTGACATGGCACAAACAAATGTTGAAAGAACTCGAATTTTAAAGACAGGCCATTGGATGAGATGGTCTTTGAAGATCTCTTCCAATTGACATATTCTATTGTATTCTGTTCCACTGTGCACTCTGTTCTAAGATGTCTGATACACTGATATCTGCATAGACTAAAAATTTGAACCTAGGTCTTTGACATGTTGTGTTGGTGCCATCACAAGATCAGCCTTTAAACAGCATCTTAAACAGCTGAACAAAATGGTGGTACACTTACATCACAGTGCTGGAAGCTATAAGATAACTATGGGCTCCTGTCTCAAGCACAGGGAGTCTGCAAGGCTCTGCTGGAAAGCCAGATGCAAAATGGTTGTGTCTACCTTAACCCTCTCTAGAGCAAGTTTTGAGCTTGAGAGAATTCTGGTGGGTTGAGTCTAGGAAATCATGCTCTTCAGTATCAGCCCATGGGGCACCATAGCTGTGTTTTATATCGAGCTTTAACTATAGAAAGGTACTGTATTTACAAACACCAAACAAAGATGGGGAGCAAGGGCAATTCAGGCTTTAATGATTAATGGACTCTCTGATATCCCCTGAGTTGGTATTTCTCATAGATTGAATCTTTCTTTTTGCCTGGAGGCTGTGTCTGAATTTCATTCTGTTTCTGAAATCGGACTGCAAACACCTGAAACTTGCTGCTGTCCTAAGGCACATTACACCATCCTGTGGATCAGGGAGAGTACTGAATAGTTCTGTAAAGAAAGCTCATTTTGGAGAGGCTCTCTGCATTTCCGTAAGGCTCAGTTTCTCCTCAAGGGAAATGCACGACTTTAAAATAGCTAATTTATTGGGCTTGTTATCCTGTTTTGTCCCAGGTGATGCATGCTGTAGCTACTTAAGCAGAGTTAGGGAAAATCTGGTTATTTCAGGCAATGATCACATAGGATCTTTAGATTACGGTAATAAGACTGTAATACTAGGAGCTATTTTCTCCTCACTTTTTGTTGCGTTATCACAACATCCTCTAATGACGCCATTCTCATTGGTCAATTTTTGCCTCTGGGAAAGAGAAGGAAGGCTAAACTGAGAAATATTAGTGGATTTTGAAGCATTGCATTCCAAATTTGGGCTGTCCTCAGAGAAAAGGTCATTTCCTAACCTTTTCCGTATTGTTAGAGAGAATATTCAGCTCTTCCTTTTCTTCTGATGGTTCTGATGAAAGAGGAAGGTTTGCATTTGGCAGCATTGAAGGAAAGTGAGTGGTTTCTCTGAAGGAGTAGAACAGAATTCAAGAATGTGTAATTTTTGTGGGATTCTGGGAGCAATATCCCCTGCACTCCAGAAGTATCTGCACTTCTCCAGGCAGGTTCTGTCTTTACCATAGAGACAGACTCCACCATCAAAATACTCTTCCCAGACGTTTGACCAAAAAAGAAAGAAGTCTCACCAGTCTGAAAGCATGAGAAGGACTGGGTTGCATACTCTCTTCACTCATTGTGTCCTTGATCCTTTCTCCAAAATTGAATGGGAATTTCAGACTGTTTGCACATCAGTCCACAGTGAGCTGCTTTCATCACGTTTAGCTGGAAAAAGGATTAAAATCCCATTAGCTGGTGTATTTTCCCTCCCTTTTACCCCACTAAATTCCTGTCTGCCTCCACGCTGACAGCTGTGGTCTTACACGAGGTGATTGTGCAGCAAAGGGATAGATGCCACCAGAAATTAAACAAAGAGGTTTCCATCCAGCTCTTCCACTGTGCTTCTCCATGCAAGTAATGGCTGCAGAAATGGAGATGGATTAATTTATGCTTGCTCTAATTAATAATTATAAAAAAAAAAAAAGAGAAAGACCTCTGGTCTGCCTGTGCAGCATGCTATGGAAGAAATAAGCTCCACAAGTAATTGTCATTGTTGTTTAGATACAATTGTTTCATTAGTCATCTAACAGTTCTGCAGACAGCTTCCACTTTCAAGTCGTATTTGTGTTCTAATCCTTCTCTTTAAGGCTGACTTCAGTAAGGAGGAAGAAACGAAACAGTTTTAATCCATCATTTGTTCCAAATACTGAGTACCGAAGAGAAAGGAGGGTTTAGGAATGGGGGGTGGGGAATGCTTAATAAGACAACAAATTCATTCACTAGCTTGTTTCAAGGGGATTTTTAATATTCTAGAGCTAAATTAGACAGCGGATCCAGCATAGGCCTCAGGCTTTGACATGTGTTTTATAATGACAGTTAATTAGATGCTGTCTGCAGCAATCATAGGCTGTCATTTCTAATACATGTCTAGTAACGTGAAGGACGGAAGAACTTCCTCCCCCCTCCTTGCTGTAATTGAAATCAGTTGCCAGAATTAACTATGAAGATATGAAATGGTAGTTTGACAGCTAATGTAGCCTTTCCCCACGTGCCATGAGGCAGGACTGTAATTCCTCCTGTGCTTGGTGTGTTGTGTATGTGTGTGGGTATTGTAGCAAAGTGAAAGGGATGTGATTCCTTGGTACTCCGGAGGAACGTTTCTGAGTTCCATCCCCAGCCTGTGTTAGTTTCCACAGTTCACAGGGTGGCTTAAGGTTAAATACTGGGAGTATTTAAATACTGGTAGGACTCAAGGGTAAAAAACTGAAGCAAACATAACTGATCCAGGCAGGTTTAGCTAACTATTTCTCTTTTCCTGATGGACAATCAGGTGTAACGCTCTTGAAGAGGAATGTTTGCATCTGGTCTAGAGCTTCAGGTTGCAGCAGTTGTACCACATCATGATTTCTACATTGACTTTCCCATGTAGCACAGTATTTTGGAGAAACCTCATCTGTGCTGGCTGGAGTTCGAAGATAGTAGGTTGCAATATTCAAGGGCCATGAGCCATCCGTATTGACATTCAAGAGCTTAGAAAGCATCTTAGTAAAACATTGCGTGAGTCCTCTTTGCCAGCAGAACAAAACACAGCATATGCCATGCCACTATTTGGAAGTCATGATTTTGGGCCATTATTCTGCCCATTAGCTGGTCGCATGTTTGAGCCCAAGAATCTGTGTACCAGAAGAGTTTATTAACTGACAAATCAAGAAGTATCCCAGATTCTGAAGGTCATCACCTTTGTGGTTTTCAGATTGATCTCCTTACTGTTCATGTATCAGCCACTTGCTCAGCTACCCATTGTATTTAGAAGTCTTGGCCTTAAAACAACCTGTTGTTTAAAAGCCATCATTACAGATGTTGCTTTGGATTTAGGTGATGATATACTTACTATCTTCTTGTCTTCTTGAGCTGAAGGCTAAGAGTTCTTTGGCTGCTTGTATGCTAGCAGTGGTAATAAAGGTTCAAAGGGGTGAAAGTCAACTTCACTTTGTGTTCAGAGGGCACCGTCATGGTCTTCAGAGGGTTCTTTCCATGAGACTCAGAGTTGACTTCATCCTGAATTACTTTGCACAGCAGAAGTGCAGGAACCCTACAGTGGGGTTGATTGGTTGGTTGGTTTTGGATGTCTGTGTGCTTTTCTTTGGTTGCTTGCTTGGTTCTTTCCTGCACTCATTACTGAATGAAGATTTTTCCTCTGAAGCCAGGTTTCCAATCCCAGTTTTCCAGCTGAGAGCAGTGCTCTTTGGCTGTCTTCTCTGACTTTACCCTTGCCTAAATCAACAGAGATTTTTCTCTCTGTTACCATAGTACACAGACAGCTTCTCCAGTCTTCTCCTGGTTGTTCTACCAACCCTTCTTTCCTATATTGACCATTTATTACTGTGATTCATCAGTGACATAGAAATCTGTCTAGATCTGTAAGATGCTGAATTTTCAGCCTCTGAGTGGGACAATTCACTCTACACTTGAGACGCTCTCCTGAAAGCCACAGCTGTTGGCAGGTGTCATCCCACTCAGTAAAATTTGGAATTGTGGCTTCACAGCACAGATGTCAATGAAACTCGTGTCTTAGCATCGTTGAAAAAAAATCCTTTGCTGTAATTGCTTCGTCTAATCCCTTATTAGCCTGTAATATGGTTCCTGTCATGTCAGGCTTTTTAAAATTAAATTTAAATAAATTGATAACAATATTTTGTTTCTAATTTATCCCCATCCTGGCTGCTTCGGAGTCTTATAAGTAGATTGTTGTGGCATTAATTATGATTTCATGGTCAGGTCCTGCTCCTCAATAGGAGTGATACAATTTTGCCCCCACAGCGTCTTCAAACAAGAACTCTACAAACAGCCCTGTGATGTCTCCCACCGCTTTAAAAGATTTGCTATAATAGAGGAATGATAAAGCAATCAAACAAATCCTTTTTACTCATCCCTGCGAGTATAATTCATGCATCGGTGAGCACCGTCAATGGAAAATTACCTTTGGAGTTTAAATTTCCATTCCAAAGTTGCATTATAATTTTGTTTTTGTAGGCTACAAGCTTCTGCTTTTCCGTGACCATGAAATTTATATCCAGTTGCCATTTTCGCTGTACGAGCAAAAAGCTTAAGTACAAAATATTTCATGTCCCTGTCTATAAATTGATATTTTTAATAGTTTACTCAATGCTGCCAACTTTTACATATTGTCTTTCATTTTTCAATAGTTCATACTTGCATCCCTGTATGTGCGTGGGTTTTTCTTAAATCTAAACACCGTAAGCCGCAGCTAGAAATTGATTTCCTAGGGACTGTTCAGCATCCTCTCATCCCTGTGTACTCATTCAGCACCATCCATTTGAGGCCTTATTGGAACAAAAAAAACATGCAAAACAGTGCAAAAAATCTTAGCCCTTTTTTGTTGTCAAGAACTGGTATGGAAATGGTGCTGCTGTGTGCACAGCAGGATTTTCTCCTCCTGCCTCGTGTGAACTCTGCCTAGATTTTATTTCCAAAATCAAAGGAATGTCATTCTTTTCCACCCTCTCATTATGGCTTGTTTTTTTTTTTTCTTCCATGAACTGTATTGTCACCACATTAGTAGGAATTTGCTAATTAGCTGGCTTAGAATTGCAATTCCTTGTACCAGCATTGAACGTGTTCAAGGTATGTGAGTTCAGTCACAAGTGTAGACTCCAGGAGATAAAATGTGGGGAGATAGATGTGGGTTCATGCATTGATTTCCATAGCTTCCTCAGTGGGAAGGGATGACTTGTTCTTATGTTGAATTATGTGTGGGAGCCCTGGGGTAGGAGTGGGATTCAGGTCTACAGAAGTAGGCACATGCTGCAAGCAGTCACCTTCCATCTTTATCCAACAGCTTTTCAAATCAGACTGGAAATTTTGTGAAGTATTGAGAAACAAAAAATCATTTTCTGAGCATGCCTTTGCTTGTATAACTTCCATCATCCTTTATTTCTTATTAACTTCATTTTGGGGTCCTCAGTTCTTCGAGGTCATTGGAAAAGGAGGTGTAAGAGAAGAGCAGCAAGAGGGGTAACACATAAGGTACCTTATTATTTTTTAATTAACTTTTCTTGACTTCATTCAGACACTACTGTCAACACAAGGGTTTGTAAATCTGAAGAGTGATGAGGATTTTACTGGACTGAGATGAAGTGTCAATGCCTCTGTAATGCTGAACGCATCTATTGAGCTATGAATACATTACATTCCAATATGCCATACTGTGATCCTAAGGTGGGGTTGAACAGAATGGGTAAAGAAATGCAATTTTCTATTACTTCTATCCAAAAATCAGATCAAATCCAAATGATTTTCTTCAAGAGCTGAGAGCTCCACTAAAGCTCCAAGATGTACAGTTTGGGCTGATTCCTTTGGCTGGCTCGTCAACTTCTGCAGCTAGTTTTAATTACAGCATCTTTACCCACACCTGTCTTCAGTTTCCAGCTAGCTCCTAAATGCTATTGGATGGAGTAAGAGTTGAGAATCTGCTTCTTACACCAGTGTTTTTCTATTATTTTGATATAGCCAGTATTTTATATTCTGTCTCCTCATAGGTCCAGCTTCATGTCCATTTAAGACCTACAGTCAGGTTGATTACCTGCTGTGCAGGAGCACTGGATTTTGTGCTCACTGTGGGTTGGACGCTTTTGATGATCAGTAGGTTGTTTTGTTCCCATTCATATTATTGTACAGGGTTCCTAGAGACAAATCAGGGGATACCTGGGAAGGATGGCTACATATGGACAGACTGAATTCCTACTTGTCTTCACCGAGCCCTTTTACTTGTTGGTTTTTTTCTCCATAATCATTGACCAACAAGTTAACTTTATATTGTTATTTATTCTCATTTCTCCTTCCTTATCATTTTCTGTTCCTTTTCACTTTTCCTTCCATTTAATACCTTTCTGGAAAGTTGCATGTCTTCAGAATCACACTGGGCTTTTTAAGATAAGCTGATCTGTAGGTACTTAGAGCCTATCTCAAATTACGTGGGTCTGCGATACAGAAAAATATAGGTATATAAATCAGTGAATACATTGAATCATGCATTTATTTAAACTTTCCATAGGCCTGTCTGCTGTTGCATGTATACTTCTGCTTTGCTATCTGTGCAATTATGATGATATCAATAACTGTATGTGTGCGTAAATATAGAGGGAGTCAGGAACTGAGAAGAGACTAATCTGAAACTATTATTTTATCAGGGCTGACTGCTGTGTGTTAATGTTTAAGGGAAAAAAACACGAGTTATTGGATTCCTCTTCCCAGTCCCCACTTTCCCCTCATCGGCATTTATGCCTGAGCAATATGGCATAGTTTGTGGCTCCATCTGGAGAGCTGACAGCACAGCCTGGTTATAATAAAGCTCCCAGCCTTCTTCCCTAAGTCTGTAATTAAATGACATCACTGAGCCTTAAATGCATCTGCCGTAAAAGTCAGAAGGCTAAAACATCCCATTAAGGGGAGGAGAGTGGTACTGAGTGTTGGAGAAGCACAAGTGTGGAACTGCTCCAGGAAAGCTGTTTGAGACCTACTTGAGCATGGTTCGTTGTAGAAGAGTTGTACCCTGGTAAGTGTGTTACTGGTTCAAGTTCTTAGGGTGATACAGTCAGATTTGACTCCACATGTAGTTTTAAAATCAGGCTTTTGTAGTTGGAGAGATGTTGTATATGGATACATAGGCATTGCTCTGCTTGCAATCTCTGCATGCTTATTTTCAGCAGTATGTATGAAGGGGTGGGAGGTGCTAAGCATTCTGTATATATAATTTGGGCTTGGATCCAACAAAAATAATTGCTCATGCATGAGTGCTAAGTGAAGAGAAATAAAAATCAAAACTCATAAACTTATTTTCCTTAAAAAGCCTGAGAAGCCAAAATAAGTAGTGATAAGTAATCAGCTATTTTCTCTCTCCTTCTCAACTTGAAACATTTTTGTTGACATCAGAAGTAAAACTGGGAAACGTATTTCTAAAGTTGATCGCTTTCAGTGTGACAGTGCTTCCTGAGCAGGTGAAGGAAAACAAAATATGTGCAAAAAGTGACAACACAACTATCAAACTCAGCGTCTCATTCGAAGGATTCCCTATTGAAGTACCCCAATTTCTATGTAAAAAAAAAAAAGGGAACAATTTATGTCACTTCTGGTGCTTCAAAAGTTCTTTGAGATATTAAATTTTGTATTCTGTCTTTCTCTCTCTCTCTCTTTAACTTTCTAACCGTTAGGAATATTGATTTGAAAATTGGAATTTCTAAGGTGCTCCATGTGGAAGATACTTAACACATTTTCAGGACCTGCTGGGCAGATAGAGATGGAAGTTTGTGTTCGGAGCTCAGATGGGTTTGTGTACTTGCAAAGAGCAGATCTGCAGAGTGGGAGGGTGCTGCTTTATCATGCAGGAGGATTTCTGACTGTAACTGTGCTTCAAATTCCAAGCACTGCATACTTGATCTTAACCTGGGCCAGCACTTTTTATTTTCTTCATTTTTGTCCATTTTCCTTGGGATTGTAGGGACGCTGTTGTAAATACACGGTGAGGACATAGAATCATGGAACTCTTTAAGTTGGAAGGGACCTTTAAAGATCATCTGGCCTGACTCCTCTGCAATGAACAGGGACACCTACAGATACATCAAGTTGCTCAGAGCCCAATCCAGCCTGACCTTGAGTGTCTTCAAGGATGTGGCATCCACCATATCTCCAGGCAACCTGTGCCAGTGCTTCATCACCCTTATTGTAGAATTTTTTTTCTTTATATCCAGTCTAAATCTCCCCTTTTTTAGATGGAAACCATTTTCCCTTCTCCTATCACTCACACCCTGCGAAAGAGTCTGTCCTCTTCTTGTATCCCTCCTTTAGACACATCACAGGTATGTTCAGTAGTTACATGGACTGCTGTGCTATTCTGAAATATTCAGTCATACATTTTTTTTCTCTCCAGTTCCCATCAGATCCCAACCTGCTCCTCTTTCTAAACAGTTTCTGTCCTGCCTGGGTCATTGGAGACTGAGAGATTTGTGAGCTTGTCTGCATGCATGTTGTGAAGATAGGATGTGCCACACTGTCCATCTGCAGAAAGAGGTGACTTTAGGCAGAATGACTGCAGTTTATTTACAGATAAGCAATGGTAATCTGAAATTGTAGGGAAGGAGACAGAAAATCGAAAGATATCTTAATCTTATTCATACAGTATTAATTTAAGGAAAGGTTTAAGTTAAGCTTTAGCATGTGCTGCATCTATTTTATACCCCCAAAATAGATCAGATGTTCAATGTTGATTCATTGGGGAAATTACCCCATAAAGCTAATCTAACAAAAGAACTGAATCCAAAAGCTAAACAACCCCTGGAATTGCGAAGATGTGAATAGATAAGGTCATCCTTATTTTCAGCAGAAAGCTTATTAAGCTTATTAAGATTTGCATTCTGGATGTCTGTGTATTCTGTGTGCTTGTGGCAAAGACTCACTTAAAAAGATACAATCTGAGAAAACTTTTGAAACCTCAGATAAGTGAAGTTCCTAAGACAACTTTCAGGTTGGATATTAGGAAAAATTTATTTTCCAGAAGGGTGATGATGTATTGAAACAGGCTGCCCAGGGAGGTAGTGAAGTCACTGTACATGGAGGTCTCCAAAAAATGTGGAGATGTGGTGCCGAGGGGCATGGTTTAGTGGGTGATGATGGGTTGGTAGTTGGACTTGATTTTCCTAGTGGTCTTTCCAATCTGAATGATTCTATGAATGCCATCCAGCACTTGTATCCGAGCAGTGCCAGCCTGGAAAGGATTGTGTGTATGTTGAAGCCCAGGTCCGTTGTCAGATTGGAAATAATGATGAATATGAAAAGGATGGTATGGTTCAAAAGCAGCAACCAAAAGGTACAAAGTCAGTGTTGGGATGTGATTGTTTGGCGTTGGTCTCCAAGAGACACACAGTCCTCCTTTTTCAGCAGTAGGGATCAAGTGATATCTTCTGCTTACTGGTTCTGTTTTGTGGATTTGCATTACAGTAACAACTCAACATCTAGGAATTTGTGTGAGAGAGAGATCGTAGAATTGCAGAAAGGCTTGGGTTGGATGGGATCTTAAAAGACAGCCTAGTTCCAATCCCCCTGCTGTGGACAAGGCTGCCATGGTGGCAGTAGTGGGATATTTGTGTCTCTGCAGTTGTTTTTAGTCTTTATTCCTGAGAAAGTCAGCTTGAAACTGGGACTGAGATGAAGCCTAAAGGCTCATAAATTGGAAGAGAAATGAAAAAATGAAAAGCCTGTTTTCTAATTCTTACTATTTATCAATTGATTTCATTTGAGTCTGACCCATTCGTTCACGTTTATGGCAGGCCATATTGTATGTCTGTGGAGCTACCGAGTCCAAATATGCTGCTGTGTACATAAACCTAACAGCAATATTTATCTTAGGGTAAATATTAAAGGAACAAATCATGATATCCCAGGCCTTTCTTTTTCCCCCTTTATCCATGGCTGATCTGAAACTTCTGTTCAATGGCTGGAGGCAATGAATGATTCTGTTGTGGCTTCTTCCACGGTCATCAGTATTGAATGTCCAAAGGAGACAGATGTGTCAGAGAGGAGAATTGTGTTCTCCTTCTTCATTGTTGGAGCTTGGCAATCCTTGAGAGAGGTCCCTTCCAACCCAAGACATTCTATGAGTTGGTTTGTTTTGCCTATGGAAATAGGAGGATTGGTAGCCATACGAGATGTTAATTGGTCATGGCTGTTCTCTGCTGGTAGCCTTTAGTTTGAACCAGCAACTCACTGTCTTGTTCATGCACAGTAGCAACAGTAGCACAGAACAGCATCATGTAGCTGTCCAGCTTGAGAGACATAATTCAAGCTTTTAGATAGAAAAGATTAACTTAGTGCATGGATACGTCCCCTCCCTAGATCTGAAGTGGTTCCACTAAACTGAAATGAAATGAGAAAGAGCATCCCTATAATTGACCCCTCCACACACCGTGGTCTAGATTAACTCATGTCAGTGAGAGAAAAATAAAAAATGGTGCTGACACTGAGCATCCTAACAGGCTTTACGTGTTAAGAGGCATTTTGGCCGTCTGTCTAAAGAGCAAGTGTCTCACTAACATGGCTCTTAAATCTGATATTGCTCTGCTGCAGTGAGAGCAATCCCATGTGTGCTGCTTTACTGTGCTAAATCAAACCACAGAAGCCGTGTGTGTGTGGTTATTGCAGCTGGGACAGAAAGGAAAACTTGCAGGCAGGAGAAATACGTCTTCCAGTACGGCCATAAGAAATCCAATCAGGGCAGATTGGAAAAGCACAATGACTTGGGGAAAGGCATCTCTGAGATTACAGGTGCTCACAGGTGAGGGTGTTAACAGATAGATCCACAGCTGGTCGTGGAGAGTGAACTTTGTGTTCACCCCAGAATGTCCGGTTCAGGTCACTGGTGATAAGTGCTGGCACGGGAATGTGGGGGAGGTTTTTGTATTGGAACAGAGAGGAGTGTAATTGCCAGTGCTGGTAATCTGTCTCTTTTGGGAAGAAGGATAACTTCATGGATATTTTTTCAGCATGATGAAACTGGTAGAGATATAAAATTATAGAATGGCTTGGAGTGGAAGGGACCTCAAGGATCATCAAGCTCCAACCCTCCTGCCTGGACTGAGTGGCACCCACCAGTTCAGGCTGCCCAGAACCCCTTCCAGCCTGGCCTTGAGCACCTGCATGGATGGTGCAGTCACACCTGAGCAGCTGTTCCAGGGCCTCACCATGCTCCAGGTGAAGTGTATTCTCCTGACATCTAACCTAAATTTCCCCTCTTTTAGCTCCAAACCATTCCTCCTTGTCCTGTCTCTATCAGACTGTGTAAAAAGTTGTTCTCCGTCATTTTATAAGCCCACTTTAAATGCTGAGAAGAGCAACCGACCATCAGAGTACATATACATGTATTTTGAAATGTAGATGGTGATTTAGGGCGTTTTAGTTTATAATGCTTTGCTGAGAAGCCTTCATTCTCTAAAAGCAAATTGTAAAAAATACTTGGAGGTGCCCTGTATGTGACACCTTACAATCAGCATCTCCTGAAAGCGTATTTCCTTGCAGGAACACAAGAATGAATTTGGCAGCCCCGCCTCGAGTTATAATGCACATCTTTCAAGTGCTGTTCACACTATTTTGTAGAGAAAAAGATAAAATTCAGGGGGCTGAAATGATTCACGCAGGCTGGCTGAGTTACAGCCAGCATTAGGATCCTGCTTCCTGGTCCAGGTTTTACAGTGCAGGAAAAGAACACTTGTAGGAAAAAAAAAGTCAAAGTGCTGCAACATCCGTCCTGTTGCAGTGCTTGCATTGCTACATTTCCTATACTTGCACTCATATTTTTACCTATTTTTGTTAATGTGAGAGAATTGCAAGAAGAAAATGTGAAGAAACTGAGCACAATTTACAATGCAGGTAGCCACAAAAATAGCATTTTATATCAGGAAAGCATAGTTGTATTTTGAAAGATTTCTCCTGAATGATACCTTTGCTGTTCTCAGCATTTATTTCTACCTATTTCATCTCCCCAAGCTCACATACTGGACATACTTCAAGATATCTCTTGTCATGGAAGAATATAGAACTCAAACATGAAACTTCGTTTATGTGATGCCTTTAGGATTCTGATTCAGAGACTACTAGCTGCCTATTGCTACAAAGAAATGTCTTTGCAGCCAAAAAGACCAAAGCTTTGTGCTTACCCTCTGTTAGTGTTATTGTAGCTGAGCTATTCTGTGATTAATCCAGACTTTGTGGATTATTTTGATGGATAGTTAAGAGTTAATTAGCCCGGCAGCCTCCTGCAGATGCTGTGTCCTTTTGCCCACAGCAGGGTTTGCAGTGTAACACCACAGCCCATCCCAATGCACTTTGTGGCTGGGAGATGACACCACAATGCTGCTGTCCCATCTGAGCTGGAGGGGTGCTGGTGCAGGGCAGAGTGGGATCAGCAAGGTTGGAAGGCTGTTATAGCAGCCCATCTGTCACAATTAGTGCAATTCAGAGTCATAGAATATCCTGGGTTGGAAGAGACCTATAAGGACCATTGATTCCAACTGCTGGCTCTGAATAGGACCTCCCAGAATTCAGACCATATGACCGAGAGCATTGACCCAACACTCCTTGAACTCCATAAGGCTACAACTGACTGAAAGGGGGTTATGGCGAGGAGGGAGTCAACCTCTTCTATCCGATAACAGTGATAGGATGCGAGGTGATGTCCTTAAGTTGCACAAGGGGAGGTTCAAGTTGGATGTTAGGAAAAATTTAGTCTCAAAGAGTGGTGAGGTGTTGGAAAAGGCTCTCCAAAGGGGTGGTGGAGTCACTGTCCCTGGAGGTGGTCAGGAAGAGATGTTGCACAGGGCTGTGATTTAATTGGCAAGGTGATGATGGGTTGATGATTGGACATGGTGATCTTTTCTAACCTTGATGATTCTGTGAGTAGGTATGGTGGTGATGGGTTGATGGTTGGACTCGATAATTTCAGTGGTGTTTTCACAGAATCACAGAATTGCCAGGGTTGGAAGGGACCTCAAGGATGATGAATCTCCAACCCCCCTGCCACACGCAGGGCCACCAACCATTCCACCTAATGCTAGACCAGACTGCCCAGGGCCCCATCCAACCTGGCCTTGAACACCTCCAGGGACGGGGCATCCACAACCTCCCTGGGCAGCCTGTTCCAGTACCTCACCACTCTCTCTGTAAAGAATTTCCCCCTGACGTCCAACCTAAATCTCCCTTCCCTCAGCTTAAAACCATTTCCCCTTGTCCTGCTTTCACTCACCCTTTCAAAGAGTTGATTCCCCTCCTGTTTGTAGGCTCCCTTTAGGTACTGAAAGGCTGCAATGAGGTCACCCCGCAGCCTTCTTTTCTCCAGGCTGAACAAGCCCAGCTCCCTCAGCCTGTCCTCATAGCGGAGGTGCTCCAGTCCCCTGATCATCTTTGTGGCCCTCCTCTGGACCCTCTCCAACAGCTCCCTGTCTTTCTTGTACTGGGGGCTCCAGACCTGGACGCAGTACTGCAGATGGGGCCTCACAAGAGCAGAGTAGAGGGGAACAATCACCTCTCTGTCCCTGCTGGCCACCCCTCTTCTGATGGAGCCCAGGATCCCATTTGCCTTCCGAGCCGCAAGGGCACACTGCTGGCTCGTGTTAAATTTTTCGTCTATGTTTTCGTCTACGTTTTTTTTTTGTTTTCCAACCTTAAGGATTCCATGGTCTTCTAGGGTTGATTTATGGTAGTGGGAGGTCACTGTTAGCACAGCAGCTGGTCCTGTGCTACAGGACAGCATCTCATAACATCCTACTGGCCTCTTCCATCTCCAATTTGTGAGTAAGGAGAGTTTATAGGTGATGTGCTGCCTTCTCTTGCTCTGAAGATAATTATGTCTCACTTTAAAACATGGGTCTTTTAGTCTGATAGTCTGTAATCAAGAGTCACAGTGTGCTTTTAGGCTGTTCTGTCGGACCTCTTTTACACAATTATATGTTTACAGAACTGACTGTGCCTCCAAACGCACTGCATATTATCTGTGCATGATAATTATAGCATAATAAAACATAAGCACATATGAACATCAAATGACATGCACCAGGGTCAGAAAATAGTTTTAGCTATAGCAGTAGTGTCCTTGTGCATTTATGCAATGTTTTACAGCAGCTTCACTCACTTTAGTAGGTTATTGCATTACGTGTTTTCTATAAGGATCACTCTATGGACAGAAAACAGCTGTTTGGGACAGAAGACATCACCTGTCTGTAATTCCTCATTTCAACTGTATAGATTAGGAGTTAAGAAGAAAAAAGTACAAAAATAGAACTATGTGGGGATTTAGGTTGTTTGGGAGAGTGCAACTCCTGGTGTCGGAAATGGTTGAGGACATTGAAATGAATGCCCTCGCTCTTCTGAGAATAGGAATAAGATCCTTAATGGAGGTACAGCATCCAGTCTGTCCAAATTTGCTGCCTCCAGCTGCATGGTGTTGTTGCTCAGGTCTGCTGTGATACAAATCCATTTCTCTGCTAGTTATTGTTTAGCTTGGGCCAGACCCTGACGGCCAAATGGGGTGGATGATGGAAAGCAATTCAGATATCTGCTTTTCATCTGTATTTACTCTATATTTACAGTGGAAACTGTTTTTCATCAGCATTTTCTGCAAGCGTCTCTCCTTGTAAAACAAACCCAGTGAGCCTTGTCTCAGCCCTTCAGAGTGGGTACTGAAATTGTGGTGCAGTATCCCTGCTGTAAATACCTTCAAGGGCATGTAATAAACTTTCCTGTGTTCCTTTTCCTTCAGCTGTGGCTCTGAAGGCAAGGTGTGCTCTTGTTAATGACTAAAGCCTTCTTCTTTGATCACTTTTTCTTGCTAAATAGTGATATTAGAGTGCCCCAGTTGGGCTAAGTTCTTTTGCCAACATAATAATGAATGTAATTAGGTTGCAATTGTGTGTAGCTTAACATTGCCTGCCTTGATTGGTGATCTAGATCTCAAAAGTGCAGTGTGATTACACTGGCAGCTCTTTATGTATAGGATCTTCATATTCCCATGCACATGGCTGTAATACAGCAGTGTGAACATGGCTATGTTGGTACCAGATTCATGGCATGAATGACAGTGAGATTTCTCCCACGGTGCTGCATGCCTGAGGTCGGCAAGCAGATAAAACATTTGTACTCAAACTGCACTCTGATATTTGTGTACTTGCTTACAGTGTCATAATTTCATTGTGATTGGGGTGACAGAGTACAGTTAAAACCCAGCCCAGCTCCGTAGCATCTCAAGTCAACTGCGAGCTCTCTGTGAAAATCAATAGAGATCCCATTCTGTTTCCTGTAGGTTACTTGCATGCATGGCAGAAAAAAAATATCATTGCTTGGCATTATTTGATCTCTTAATTTACAAATGTCAGGAGCTGAATTGGCTGTATTAACTGAAAGCCCCTCAGAGGTCCCTCTGAGTCGAGTGGAAGATGCACGTCTTTTTATTGGGGATCGATGCATTAATTCTCTCCCTGGGGCTGTTAAACCAATAGTTTTACCCATTTCTCAATTTCTGTTGCAGTGCAACAAGTATTCATTACAACAGGCTGATAAGAAATGAGAATTTACAGAAGAGGCTTTGTAATTCTTTACTTGTTGCTCCTAATTATGACATGGCCTTAGGTTTACAGTCCTCAGAAGGGGGAAAGAACAGATAGAGATGGGTTTATCACAGAGTATGACGAGTCTCTCTCATTAGTAAGGAAGAGAATAATTTAGAAGAGATATTGGTTTCAGAATCAAAGTACGTCAGGGAAGGTTAAGGGATGAACCACTGGGTGGGACCCATTGACTGGGATGGAGGGATGTATTTCTCTATCTTAGATTTCTTGGGTCATGCTGTCTTAATTGGAAGTGGTGCCACGTGAATAAAGCAATGTTGCGTGTAGGGGACCTAAGGGAAGCATCAATCCCCTATATTTTGGGGCATCCCAGCATGGGTTCTGAGCTTAGGGTCTCCTGGACTGTGCTTTTCATTTGTCCCAGTGGTGTTTTTTTTTTGGAAGTAACCCCTGGTTCGATTGACTGCAGACTGAAGGCTCATCGGTCAGCCGGATGATAATGAAAGATCGCACCATCTGTCTGCTTATTTAATGGAATGTCAGCACATAGCAAATAGGAAGTAATTGGATTGACAGACACGGAGCCAGTTATTAGACTGTTTGCTATCTGATTGGGAAAAGCAGAGGAGCAGAGCAATGTAGCAAAGCTAATCTGATGGTGTCTGTTGTTGCAAGCGCACCCAATCTGCCACACCAAATTCATGGGCTTGGGAACAGCCGGCTCATCGGAGCTGTTGCTGGTTTCCATCCGCTCCAAATCCATCCTTGCATTCGTATTACAAATCATTATAATGCAATCTAATAAAAAACAGTTTGCATAAAGATGGTGCCCATTTATAAAGCTGTCACCACAGCTACTCTATTAATAGAGCCATTTTAAAGATTTATAGTCAGCATATGTTACTTTTTACAGAGGCCAGATTGAGAGTGGTGTGGTTTGAGCACGTAGAAAGTGCCACCAGATCACATTTGAAAATAATATGAATAATAAGTTAATTTTCACAAAGCAGTTGTGTTCAGAAGAGAATGTGAAGCTCAGGCAGGGGGTACCACTGTATTTCTGTGATGGTCAACAAACTGAATGCAATATGGCATTAAAGGAAATAGGATTTAATAATATGAGAAGCTGAAGTAAGTGAACTCCATAATTCAGATCACTTTGTGTAATAAGAAGACGTTTTATGATGGTTCTGTTAACATTTTTATCGATGCATGATGTTTAAGTGGCTTATACACATTTAATGAAACCTCATGATATTTCTCTGCAATAGTCAGGATTTTATTTCAAGATTGGTTATAATGCTTTTTAGGCAAGGCTGTGTGCATTTTTTACCTCGCAAAGAACCAGACACATCAGTAGAAGTGAAGCGGCGTTACTTCTCATGGTGCCATGGGAAGTAAAGGGCTGTACGTGCTCATCCAGTAAGTTACAACCTGTCAAGGCAGTGGGATCCTATGGATTAAACAGCCTTCTGATCAGTGCTGGGCAGAAAGGAGATCTAGGCATACACGTGCCCTGGATTCACATGAAAGAAATACATAGCAGAACTTCTGTGTAGGGACACTGATTGACCATGGTTAGTGCATTTATCTTCTGGCTTCTGCAGGATTGAATTTAAATTACAGATGGATCAGCAGTGGGTAATTTAGTCCAGTGGTCATTTGGATTATCATCTCCATCATGAAGCAGTCGTGTATCACAGAGGCAGCTGGCAGCTTTGCTCAGTGTCAGTCTCATTTTCGGTTTCGGGGGCTGGAGTGAAGAGATTTGACAGTGTATTTTTGTGAGAGAAGGAAGGTGACTGGATGTAGAAGTGGTCATTACCCATTTTGATGTGAACTTAAAGCACCTAAATTAATCTTGGTCTCATCTTTTTTGTTTGAGTAAAGCAGTAACCTGTCAAAGCTGTGTTTTGGGCTGAAGGTGAAGCCTGTGGTCTGGCTCTGGTTCCTGAGCTGTACATCACAGCTCTTGCTGTCCCCATTAACTGGAGGTGCAGCACTTCATGTTTTCCTCTTACTTAGATGTTCACAGTTGTGGTTTCCTGGCATCTTAATGAAGAGTCATAGAGTTGTATGAGTTGAAAGGGACACTTATATATATCTAGTTCAACATCCCCTATGGGTACAATACCATACCTTTCTCCAGTTTTGGAGTCTTGACTTTTGCAGGCTTCATCTGTTGTTAATGCACCCCTACAAGTTCATAGCAGTGTTTCATTAAGGGGGAAACTGAGGCCCTTGGTACTGAAACAACCTCAGCACTCCTCAGCAAATTAAGAAGAGACAAAGACTTTGGACCACAAGTCTCCTTCTTCTAGGCTCACATTACAAACAACCAGTACCTGCTCAAAAGGATTAAAAGAAGGTTCTCAACATATAGGGAATAAAGCTACATTATATTTGCTCTCAAAATGAGGCCACATAGCGTGGTTAGGAGTCTATGGGGTACATGAAATCAAAGTGAAAGACAACACAAAGGCATCCACGTAGGTTGTTCTGATACAAGGCTGCATTTCATGCTACTACATGTAGCTATGCATGCACAGCTCCATCAAAATACAGCCTTTTAGAGGGGAGCAATCATAGCACCACTTAACAGTGACATCCAAAGAGTTTTATCTTGGTGCTGCAGGGCAAAACCCCATCTCTTACCAAATTTGCTGTGGAGAGTCTTTAGAGTGCGAACAGACCTCTAGCTTTTTAGGTTTGATCAGAAAGAACTCCATGAAAGCGTGAAACAAGTTTCTCATTATTCAGTGATTGTTAATAAGAATAGCCTTCTAATGCTTGAAGTGTGACGCTTGGTGTGTTTCTTAATTCAGTGCCAAGAGTCAACGTCAGCATTCAACCATAGAATCATAGAATCTGTTGAGTTAGAAGGGACTATTAAAGATTACCTTGTTCAAATCCCCTGCAGTGGACAGGGACACCTGCATCTCGATCCGGTGCTCAGAGCATGCTCCAGCCTCAGCTTGAATGTCTCCAGGAATGGGGGCACCCACCACTTCTCTGGGTAACCTGCCTTAATGCCTCACCTCCCTTATTTAAAAAAATGTCTTCATTATATCCAGTCTAAATCTCCCCTCTTGTAGTTTGAAGCCATATTCCTTTGTCCAGTCACAACAGACCCTGCTAAAGAGTCTGTCTGTCCGTCCCCTTCTTTCTCATAGCTCTCTTTAGATACTGAAAGGCTGCTATCAGGTTTCCCCAAAGCCTTCTCTCAGCCCCAGCTCTCTCAGCCCATGTCCCATCCAATGTTTTCATCAGTAGTTATGATTCTTGCTTGCTTGCTATTGTGAATAATGAAAATGTTCAGCAGCTATTCGGCCTCGTTCTGCACTACAGCCAAGTTGTGGTGGTTCTCGCCTACCACATGCTAAACCATAAGCCATGTTTTGCAACAGGGATAAGAACACATACAGCTGCTTAGCCTGTCTTGGTTGATCGGTCATAATGGTGGAGATCATCTCTTGGTACCAAGTAGGCAGAAGTGATTTTGCTGACATGGAGATGCCACCCTAATCTGTAGCTGGTAAGTTGCATTGTGTGATGTGTGAGCCATTGCCTTGCACTCATGGGAAGGGGAATAAAAATCCCCTAAACCTTCACCAACTGATGATCTTTTTTTTTTTTTTCTGGGTAAATCCACCTTAACAGAAGGAGCTGATGTGATCCACCATTGAGTTATTCCCCCTTTCCTGCCCTCAGAGGAGCAGCTGTGCTGCATTTGCTTCAGGACGAGCTGCTCTTGGGTCTCCCCAGATGTATAAATTCAGATCTGTGGCACTGGTTATTGCTCTGTTTCATCTGCAGGAAGGGAAATAACATCTTTGCAAGAATAGTGTCTAGAGATAGAAGGGGTATAAAGATAGATTTTCACTGCTGTAAATTCATAGACGAATTGACTGCTTTTTAACTCTGCAGAAGCAAGTGTCACTGGATCTAATGCCTTTACAAATTTGTAACAAGGCTCAACATCTACCCAGCTTCTATTTCAAAGCCATGTAACATAGCACTGTTCCAGTGGTCTGCATGGTATATTTTCCCATGTTTTGCCCAGGACTGTGATATAGCAATGCATTTCATAGCTTGAATTTCATGGTAACAGCTCTGAGTAATGCCGTTTTATTTCTTTACAAACTCAATTTCTCAGCAAGGATCACCAAGCTCGAGGCTGTTCCTTGCTTAGATTTACTACTTTTGGAAAAATCACGTCCGGATCTTAGCAGAGGTTTGGCAGCTCCCACCTGGAATGGAAATGCAGCTATGTCCTGAAGCTTGCTCGTGCCCTCGCAAGTGATGAGAGGATGGAGAACATGAAATGTGAGCACCAGCCAGCCCGTTGCACCAGAACTTTCTATCAAGTGGGCTCTTGCTGACGTTGGTTGTGCATGAATTACATTGTGCTGGCTCTGTTGAGAGGATCATCGCTCCTGCAGATGAGATTTTCCTCTGACAAGATGAGAATGTAAAGGAAGAAAGGGGCTTTTAGAGCATTGCACCTACACGTTGCCATTACACCACTGCCATTACACTGCCATTAGCAAGCCAAATGCTGACTGCAACAGCAAAGCTCGGAGATTCGATCTCTTCTTCACCTGGCTCTTTTTCTTTCCTACCAGAAGGCAAATAAAACCATCTTTCATGCCGTGAGAAGAGTGTGGAAATGCGGGATGCTGTTCAAATGATGCAGTTGGGAAGGTTGTAATTGACCCATCAAAATTTGCCTTCAGGGTTTGATCTCTCCACAAGAATCCACAAAGAACAGTGTTCAGTGGTTCTGGCTCAGGCAATGGAATATATACTTCTGTATATGATGAAGCTTTAGATGCACAGAATATCCCAAGTTGGAACAGACCCACAAAAACCATTGAGTCCAACTCAACCACTGGTGATTTCTCTTGGCTATTACTTTCCTGAGTATTTTCTACACTGTTTTTAAAACATTTAAAAGTCTTTGGTTTGTTTTTGCTAAGATTTTAAGTGCACTTAACATAGTTACGTGTCTGGACTAGATGATCTTATCAGTCTTTTCCAACCTTTATGATTCTATGATTTAAATCACCACTGAGTGTCCCAACACCGATTATACTTTTTTACTGTAATTTTAATCACATCTTGTGCTGTCTGAAGAAGTGCTTAAGCTTTTATTCCTGCTGTTGTCCCCTGCATATAGCTCCCTTTGTACTAACTTTCCACAGAAGCTTCTCTGTTATCTTGTTTATAGCCACAGTATTTATTAGCAGTTCCTCAGAGAAATATCAATCTTGGGATAACTGATAATGTAACAGGAATAATTCCCTGTAGTCAAGTTTTTACACAAAGTAATGTGCTTTTTATTACTTTAGTTCCTAGTTGAGTGATCTTCAGATCAAAATGATCTTTGGTCTGCGTGCTGCAGTGTTTTAACTTAATTGTATTCATTGTATTCCATAGGAATGCAGTGGTCAGTATCTTTTGGTTTAGGACTACCAGTTTTCTCTTTTTGGTAGAGAAAA
This sequence comes from Perdix hodgsoniae, assembly GCA_035772895.1. NCBI lineage: Eukaryota > Metazoa > Chordata > Aves > Galliformes > Phasianidae > Perdix > Perdix hodgsoniae. The sequence goes on along the minus strand of JAPSGF010000101.1, from coordinate 749,650 downwards.
AAGAAGTCAGACGATGGGCCAAGCTGTGGGTTGGATGAGAAATTGGTTTTATTCCATCTAGAACATTTTCTAAACCAGTGGTATAACGAAATAATAGCTTAAAATCAGTAGTACCAGTTTGATTTGTGCAGTTATTGAAATGATATCCTGGCCACGTTATCATAAAGGCAATAGACTGGGAATTAAAGCTGTGCCGTAAGAATTGTCAAAGAGAATGTCAGGAGAACATCATCAGGCTGACACTCTCCTGAAATGCCAACATTTAGGATAGGCAGATTTCTGGTCAACCCAGGGACTTCCAGGTGTCCTCAGTTTGAATATGCCTTCAGACTTTCAAGAAAGGGTGGATAGCAGCAGGACAAGGAGAAATGGTTTGAAGTTGAAGGAGGGAAGATTTAGGTTGCGTGTCAGGGGGAAGTTCTTTACAGAGAGAGTGGTGAGGTGCTGGAGCAGCTGCCCAGAGAGGCTGTGGATGCCCCGTCCATCCCTGGAGGTGTTCAGGGCCAGGTTGGATGGGGCCCTGAGCCACCTGGTCTGGTATGAAATGTGGAGGTTGGTGGCCCTGCATGCGGCAGGGGGATTGGAGCTTCATGATCCTGGGGGTCCCTTCCAACCCAAGCCATTCTGTGATTCTATGAAGAACTGATTGCCTTAAGTCTGAACAACTGGCTTGGGATTTGCCTTTTTACCAATAACCATCCTCTCCTTCCAAAAATTTCTGCTTTTTCCTTACAATTTCCTTACTTTGTGGAAGCTCACCAAAACATTTATTCTTACTCAATTACTGAGAGAGAAAACAACAGTTTAGTGTCATATGAAAATTAAACAAATGGAAATGTAAATTTGGGCTGAATGTCTGAAAGAATTTCTTAATAAGGTTTGGAAGTTTTTTTCTTTCTACTGTCATTCATTTGTTTGAGGAGGAAATTTCAGACAGTGTTATCATCATTTAAAAAGTGAGAAGTTGATGTTATGCACTTTCAATGACACGTCTTCAGTTTCTTTTAATGATATTTTAGAAGAGATCTGATGCCATGGAGAGAGTAGAAAGCCTAAGGAAGGTGGAAGTTGTCGGCTTCTAAATCAATCCATATAGCATTTTTAGGCTTTATGTTTTTTATTACACACTTTCAGCCCAGGTAAGACAGACCTCATAGGCAATTAAGTTGTGAGTTAGAATGAATTAAATTTTCTGAAATGCTTTGCCTTTTTTTTTTCTTTTTTTTTTTTCTTTTTTAATCCAAATGCCTGTCATTTGCAAAAAGATACTTCATTTTACACAAAGTGCTTTTCTGTCTAAGGGGAATGCTTAATTGCAGCCACAAATCACCTCAAATGCTTCCATACGAAGATAAAACAAGTTAAAAATTGTGCATCATTTTGAAAATGCAGGTCTGAATTCAATATGAGATGCAGGTTTCTATTTTTCTTTTTTTTTCCTCGTGTGCTCTCTCCAACTGCTCCATCCTAACAAGGCAATCTTGCAAAAGCATTCTTTGGGACATCCCAACAACCTCTGTTAGCAACCACAATAGTTATCATGACCATCTTCAGAGTGATCATTATCCAAACTTTGGTGACATGACTCAGGCTGTGTTTTTGTCCAGGGAAAGCATCTTCCCATTTTGTAGGTTTGAAATCTGCGACAGTTACAATAAATACGTGTAACTGCTCAGCATTAGGGGAATTTTCTATTCCAAACGTGCCATTTGGGGCTCATTCTCACACATTTAGAGCTTGTACCCCACAGTATGTTAACCTTTATAGGCTTTTTCTTAAGATTTCCTGAGTCAGTGAGTGATGATTTTAAATGCGGTTGTTGATACTGTTGCAGGAACCCTACTAAATTACAACTGAATGATTCTTCTTCTAGTAGAATAATCAAAGCAAATGGGATGTGAATCAAAGCTCCAAGGGCTTCTTTATGGCCTATTTTTGCAGTGAGCTGTATCTCAGATTTCTTTCTTTAGAGGTTAAAAAAAAATACATAGTACAGGATGAAAGGCCATCATGATGCAGCCTTTCACCGTAGCGATCAAAATTTGGATTATTGGGGTTTATGCACACACAGGTATGTCCAAAACCCATTTGAAGACCCATCTGTGCTTAAAGTGTCCAGATCTACCTACAAGTTTTCATTGTCCTTGTTTTTACATCCTCTGTCATTGGCCAAAAGACAATTTCTGTTCACGTATGCTGGTTCACACGCAGACATAGATGTTGATCTCTGGGATAGCCATGGGTCACATTGCTTTTCTGACATCTTAATAGCTATGTGGGTATGAGCAAAATGGGAACATTTTTGGAGGGTACTTTTAGAATATTTCTCTTAGATGACTGTTAAACATATTTATTGTGTACTGACTTTTGTTAGAATAAGTTAACCAGAAATTAAATGAATAGTACAGTGTGTGACTGCAAATGTGTCTTCAAAGCAGAAAATAGAGAATATCTGTTAGGTCTTTCATGCCACCCAGTGCTTCTCATTTATAAAACTTAATTGCCAACTGAGGCTAGATTTATTTTTAGAAAATTATCTAAAGTACTCTTTTTGAGAAAGAGAAGAAGAAATACATTGCACATGTTAGCAAATTCTGGTGACCTCTTCTTTGGAAGATATTCAGGCTGAGAATTTGCATCTTCACAGTTCTCAATAAGAACTGTTGTGTTAAGGTTGTGCCTTTCTGCCATTTCTCTGAAAATACACCAAAAATTTGGCTCAGTTACACCGCTCTGAAGAACTGCAGTGCTCACAGCTTTGTAAAAGGCTTCTGGTTTGTAATGGGTGAAGCCCCTCATAGGCACAGTTCTGCCCATAAAAGGGACGGAGCTAAGGACAAGTATCTTGGAAATGTGCCTGCTCCTGAGCTAAGGACTTCCTTCCCTTGCATTGTGTTTTGAACCAAGTCTTTGTCCTCAGACAAGATCAGGATCTGCTGAAAAGAGCAACAGTGCTATTGTGCAGTTAATAACTGTTCCATGGCTTTGTGCACAGCAGGCAAATGAAGGTGACACAAGCGACTCCAATCCTTTCTTTCCCAAACTCTTCAGTGTTTGACTTTGTATTCTTAATTCTCCTAAGGCATGCATTAAACGAATATTTTATTATTTATGTTTCTATTAGTTTAATTTATTTCTAATGACATTCTGAGTATTCCTGCTGATACAGAGCCTGTACAGTATATCAGTGTTGCAGTGTAATGTAATCAGTGGATTCTTGGTGCGTTCACTTGAAGCCTTGTGATGCTTGCTCAGCCACCATGATAGTGTGTTCAAAGGGCTTTTCCCCTTTCTGGGGTGAAGACTGAGCTGCACAACTGCTACCTGGAGTTCTGCAATTGCTGAGCAGATGCTGGGACCTCCAGCAGTTAGGACTTCTGCCTGATGAAGACATGATAAGGACAGGTCAGCCTTGAACTTTAGCATATAGCATATAGCCTATGCTCCCTATGTAAGGGTAGCTCTGACATCCATACTACATTTTTCTCTACCTTTTCTCTACTTCCATTTCCTTCAGTGGAGATCCTTTGATTAAACGAAGACTTCAGAAATTATGTTTTTCATTACCATTATCATTTAATCGAGCTATCTTTAAGCACTCAAGCCTAAGGTCACTCATCCATATCCTCTTGTCCTCCACACCATGCACAGTTTCATTCTTAATAACTTTTCCCTGCTATCAAGTTTAAATCTGCTTTCTTAAGCTCTTGACCATTTGTTCTTTATCACAAGTGTTGCTGAGCACTCATAGAATCCCTCTCACAGAGTCATTGCTATCTAGCAGCCTTCTCCTAATCTGTGATTACTTTATGGTTTGTATCAAGTAAAATAAGAATATCTTTTGGATCCTTACTGGTATTACGTGAACTGCTGTTGTCTTGTTTATGCCAAGAAATTAAAGCCTGTTACAACATGTGAACTGCCAGAATTCAGTTTTCCAATGAAGATGAAATTTGCTGGAGATTGAACCGTGGGTCTTTAGGGGAGGCCTGAGATGGTGATTAATGCTGGGTACAAGGAGACCAACATTCTTGATTACACCTTTTGCTAGCACTGACCTTTCCTGTGGCCTCACACAAGCAATTTAGTCTCTGCTGTGGGAAACACTTAAAAACAGCATCACGCCACTGCCTGATAAGAAGTTGAGTGTAGATCAGCAAATCTGAGCTCTTCTAGTTTGTATGGGGACGTTTGGAAGTTTTCTTGTGTTTCTGTTAGTTCAGCCATGTTTAAGCACGTGCTGGGTTACAGAATTGAGAGCTGTTCCCTTCGTTTCACTGAAAGCTGAAATTCATAGAATCATTTGAGTTGGAAAAGACCTTAAAGATCATGTAGTCCAGCTCCTTGCAGTGAACAGGGGCACCTACATACAGTCAAATCAGGTGCTCAGAGCCCCATCCATCCTGACCTTGTGTGTCTCCAGGGATAGGGCATCCACCACATCTCTGGGCAGCCTGTTCCAGTGCCTCTCCATCATTATTTTAAAGAACCTTTTCCTTATATCCAGTCTAAATCTCCCCTCTTTTAGTTTGAAACCATTTCCCTTTGTCCTGTCACAACAGACCCTGATGAAGAGTCTGTCCCACTCTTTCTCACAGCATCCTCCCTCATATACTGAAAGGATCAAGTTGCTTTGTCTCCCCTTTCCCCATCTGAAAGAGAGAAAATGGCATGTAGTTGTAGGGTGCAGGTATTATGAGAGCTAATTCCCTTTTTTTTTTTAGTGAATTCTACCCATCACAAGCACTGTGTAAATGAGGCTTTAAAAAAAATAGGAGAACATTGCAGATTTGTTGGCAGACGTGAAAAAATGCAGTAAGTCAGTCAGTTGAATGAGGTTCCATCAACTTGATAGCGTTCTGTTAAGGGCATCGATGGTTGTCACTTGCAACTGGTGACATTAAATCTATTATTTCGGAGATAAGCTCGGTGGTGGTCGCTGTGCTCTCTTCCCAGATGACTCTGCAGTTTCCGTCTTTGATAAAGCCTATTCACTCTATCTATCCATGAAAGCTGGGGAGTAAAGCTGCCATCCTTTGCACTTCTCCCTGTGCTGTATGTCTCTTTAGAGAAGCACTTTTCAGACTTAGTGCAAATGGTTTCCTCCACAGAAGCAACAGTTGCATCATCCCAAATGTGTCACTCTGCTCTGATGGAGTCAACACTGCAGGGGCATTAGGGAGGAAATTGTTTGGGTTTGAAGGAAATCATGCTGCTGAAATTGACAGGAGCTCTGAAAGGAAGCTGCCTCCTCTTGGAGAGCTGAACGAGGAGGTAGGAAGTTACGGGTCTGCAGAAACAGACCTCACTGAAGTGTGTGGGGAAAAAAAATGGTTAGTGCAAATTCTTCCTTTGTAAATGCTGACCAGTATGGAACTGTTGAAATATGCATTGACAAAGAAAAATCTTTCTTAGTGAAGAAATGGTGGTGTGCTGGGTTGCTATGTGTGTTGGGGTTCAAACACTTGTTCTATTCCTGATCTATTAAACAAAGAGAAAAACAATTCCAGCTCATCCAGGAGTAGAATTGAGATTCAAAAGACTGCAAGGCGCCTGCACGAAGTGATGGAAAGGGCAATGCAAATACCATCCGTATTTCTCTCTTTAGGATAGAACATCTTAGTCCATTATGACCCTGCTATTCAACACCTAATTATGTAAATATATACGAATTTGAAAGGAAGACTAATTTTGTTGCCTCGAATGTAAATGAAAGAAATGACGAGGTAGTTTCTAGAAGAAACTCCTATCTGGTAAACAGATGGCATCATTGAGATGAAGATATTTTGCAGAAGGAGATGGCAAACATTCTGTGCTAAAATATTCCCAGAATTGGTATGTCATTCTGCGTACATGGGAATGGGATCCTAGAATGAAACAATAACACATAATAAAAATATAGCATAATACAGACATGCATAATGCAGTATGATATCGGCATTTATTCCATTGCTTTTTTTTATTTTATTTTATGGTATCTCTAGATTTTGAGCTATTAAATATGTCTGTTCGTTTTAGAGGTTGGGAAGTAACCTGTATGAATCAAGTGACCAACCCCAGAAGTTTACCTTCTCATAGTGATTTCTGACATCCTGATTTTCTTTAAGTGAAAAGGTCTTTCCAGTATGTCTCAAGTAGAGTAAAATCAGTCATTTTGAGGGCTGATAAACAAAAATCATAGCTGGGTTGTAGATTCTCACCAGTTCCCCATATTGTCTGTTCTCCGTCTCCAGCCATCAAGTCTGTCTCACCATCTGTTGTCATTTTATGTTTTTTTGAAGGCCACCCTACAAATCTTTTCTACTCTTCACACTTCACGTCATAGTCTGTCTTGTCTTCCCCACTACTGGTGCTTGGCTTTTGGGTGTAGGAATCACAAATGCAACCGTCACGCATTTAACTGCATGGTTTAACTCCACTGAGTGCTTTGTTTCTTGTTTTCCAGATTTATCAAGGAGATAGAGCACGCCATGGAGCTTGGCCCAACCAAACAGTGCCCTCTCCGTGAGTTCCTCACCATGTACATCAAGAACATCTTCCTCAATCAGGTCCTGGCTGAGATCAATAAAGAAATCGAAGGAGTCACGAAGGCGTCTGACCCCCTGAAGTTATTGGCAAATGCAGACACCATGAAGGTCTTGGGTGTGCAGCGGCCTCTTCTGCAGGTAGGAACTGGGTGAGCTGCCAGCAGCTTCCCTTACTGCCCACCTAATGGTGATATCAAGTCCTGGGTCGTACTTGAAGGAGGCCTACAGGAAAGTTGAGGGAGACTTTTTAGAAGACTGGGTAGCAACAGGACCAGGGAAATGGCTTTACACTGGAAGAGGATAGATCTAGACTCGATATCAGGAAGAAGTTTTTTACTGTGAGGGTGGTGAGACACTGGAACAGGTTGCCCAGCGAGGTTGTGGATGCCCCCTCCCTGGAAGCATTCAGGGCCATACCAATTATTAAAGCACCCAGTAGCCACTCTGATGACAAATTAAAGCCCTACTGTAAAAGCTAATTTTCAAGGGTTTTGATGATGCTTGTCTCCCTTGGGAGTTCTGGGAGTGCTTGCAGATCATAGGGTGGTGCAGTTAAACTGCACACACATGCCAAACTCCAAAGGAGAAGCAGATATGAGATGTTTTGCCTCCCTCGTGCAGTGTGTTTGTGATTCACGTGGTGCTGTCACAGCAAGGCAGCTGTACTGCTACCTCAGCCAGATAAGAGAGATTTGAGAGATTTGGCTTTGAAGTTAAGAGTACTTCTATGAGAAGTCTCTTATGAAACAGCTTTTTAAAGCTCTGATGTGAAGCAGTGATAATAGCAATAAACACACATCTCATCCTAACTACGTGGGTAATGGGACAGTTCAGAAGCCTCAGAAAAACATCCTGATATTATACTTGTTGCATGGGACTGAAAAGAACGAATTAACAGACTCTTGCTGCGATTAGGGTCAAGATCTTTTAATCCTTTTAAATAATTCCCTCTTATCTACAGAATCGTTTCTTTGGGAATGAATAATATTTGCAAAGTTCTTAGGCAGTAATGTGTATCTCCCAAGGTTTTTATGGCTTCTTTCAACCTTAGTTTATATCTCTAAAAATGTATGCATATTTTAATGATGCGTACTAGTAGCATTTACTGTTCTCATCTTTATTTGGGTGAAGTCGCTGGGTTTTCTGCATGTATTAATGGTTACTAAAGCTGCACCTGTGTGGTTGCTTTGGGTTTGTGTATGGATGTTTTTTACAGTGGCAAAGCAAAATTAGCATCCAAGCCTTTAGAAGGGAATGGGCTCCTTAGAAGAGGGGCAAAACCTTCTATGCATGCTTTAGAAAATCTCCACGAGTTAAAATGAAGTTTTGGAGAAGCATCCCTGGACTACATTCTTGCCAAGACAGAGCTTTAACAGCCTTCTCTGAAACTCCGCTATCAGAATTGAGGAGTGGAGGAATAAAGCTCTTTGTAAATAATTACCAATGTAAAAATGGTTTCACTGAGCACACACAGCTAAAGTTGAGAACAGGGCATGGCCCCAACAGCAGTTTATGGCTGGGTATCTCACACTGAGCCCTCTTTTAAGCTTAAGAAGATGGGGTTGATGACAGTTGTTTTTCTTCTCCTCCCTTGGCACTGCTAAAGTATTGCCAATCAGGTATGAGATGTTGTAGCAGAACCACAGCAGGGGTGGTTATGAAAAAACAGCTGAGTATTGAAAGCAACTTTAATGAGAACAGAAGGAGTTTTATAGATGAACTTGAGTGCATCAGTTGAGCGATAATAGCAGAGAGTGGGGAAGAAACTACAAAATGTGCCCTTGTTTTGCAGTTATTTGCCAGTAATTCCTCAACATTGTCAGTGCCTTGGAGAAGAGAAATAGGCCAAATCTGCAACACGTGCAGAAATCTTCCAAACTTCGATTTTTTTGGAAAAGGGTAGGAAAAAAAGGAAGTTTTAGAGTCGTTCTGGCTTTCACAACAGAAAAAGTGTCTGAAGATTGAAACTCCGAGTTACAATTAAAATCAGAACTCTACTCTTCCATGGTTCAAGGGCTCCATTGAGGATGCTGTTTAAGGTTCGTGTTGAGAGATCTGGAGATAATTAGGTATATTGTGTTGCATTGTGTATTGTTTGCCTTCCTTTTGTTTTCTCTTCTGGGAATTGAAGTGAGTGAGAGCCTGAACTCAGCCTGCACAGGCAGCTGACCTTACTGAGAGCTGAAAATGTTTTACAGTAGCATTAACACACAAGCTTTGGAGCAGGACCATGGAGGTTGTTAACCTTACCAATTTGTTTTGGATTCTTAATGCAGTAATGTATTTCTGTGTGTTGTGACTTGTTGGTAGCCATGAAAATGTGTTATATAATAGCAAAGCATTTTCGTAAAGTTCATTTGGGGTTGAAGAGACAGAATGGCTTGGAATTTTCTTGTCTAGCCCCTGTAATTTATTTCTCATGATGGATGGAAATCATTATGAACTGGAATTATTCTTGGTCAGAGTTTACACGGTCAGAAGGTCTGCCTGTTCCCAGCATTACAGAAGGGTAATTTTGTGCAAGAGAAGAAAAATGGCTGCCTCTTTGAACCAAGTCATCCAAATAGCTCCCTAAAATAATTTTATTGATTTTGCATTAAAAGGAGAAGGGCTATTCTTACACTGACAGTGCTGGTGCCTGGAATCTTTGCCCTCATCACATCATAGAATCATAGAATGGCCTGGGTTGAAAAGGACCTCAGAGATCATCTAGTTTCAACCCCCATGCCACAGGCAAGGTTGCCAACCACCAGACCAGGCTGCCCAGAGATCGTGGATGCCCAGATCACAGATGTAAAGAAAACAGGGTGTGTGGTGTGAGTCATCCTTGCACCTCTCTCCTTAAGCTGTGTTACTTTTTTCTCCCTTCTGTCATCCATGGATGTGTTTGTGGTTCAACCACTCCTTTCTATCCTGAAGATCTTTCTGAAGCTCCTGCAGCAGGAGCCACTGCTGTGATGTGAACACGACTCAAGCATTTATCAGCTCCCACTGCACAGAGTGATAATAACTTCTTGGTGATAACTATCACTACGTGTTCGACCTGAATTAGCTTTCAGATGAGAGGTTTTCTAGTATCTTATGCCACCATGTCCTCAGACAAATCCAATTCTTTAAAGATTATGCTAAGAAAAGATTGCAGCTGCCCATAGTAAATAGTGCATTTAGCGAGGAGGATGGTCTTGTTTCCATTCTTCCAGCCATAAATGTGAAATATTGTAAATTCATCTCCTTTTACTCTGAGTGACTGAATAACCGTGAAACTAATTTGTTTCAGAATTATTCCACGTTAAACTTTATGCTGTAATTGCTTAAATCAATACTAAATTAGGCTGCAAGCAGCTTGACAGCTTCCTATTGCCTGTTCTTGTGTGTTTCATGTCAGCGTGATCAATCTTTCCAGCCAGGTGATCACTACGAATGGCGGCCTTGAAGGTGCATCACCCCATTTCCATCCAACATGAAGTGCACGTGGCTTCCATCTTTCCACCAGTAGGGCAGGATTTTCCCTTAAAGCATCAGTGTGACTTCAGTTTTTCATAGCAGAATTGTGTCGATGACGGGCCTGATGGTTCTCTGGCAAAGCTCCAGCGGCTGAAAATCAAGTAAAAAACTCCTACAGAATTCAGAGCATGCAGCTGTTTGCAGGATAATTGCTTGCTGAAGATAATTACTCCACTGCCAGCGCTGCTTACCCCACGCACAGAGTCACTGCTAGGGACTCTCTAAGGAAGCGTTGCATGTGGCTTTGGCATGTTTTCTCCCTGTCAGATTACTGGGTGTTAAGAAGAAGAATGGTCGCAGTGAGTGGCATTTAAATGGCTCACCAGTCAAGATGAGCGCAAGCTTTGATAGCAAGTGGGTGTTATTATTTATTAGTGTAAACAAATTAGCTGTCTTTTCAGTCTGGCTTCCAGTGATCAAAAGCCATTAAGGAGTAGGCCTGGCTGATCAATTGGATTTTTCCCACTTGAGGAAAAGCGTGGCTTTAGAGACACCACCTGTGGTTCTGGTCCTTGTGTTTCAACTGGTTTTCAGCAACATGGGGTCTGAAAAAGTGCTTTGCAGGTGTCTTCATCTCTGTGAAGACTGACCAGGTCAGCAGCAGCGTCGCCAGCTGAACCCATGTCGCGAATCTTCTTTTTCACTTTGAATGGATAGACAAAATTATCTCTCTGTGGGGAGTCTGAATCTCCCTGTTCCTTTAAATATTTCTTTAGATAATTCTTCCTCTGGGGGAAACGTTTAGAGTAGTTACTGCCTTTTGGGGAAGGCTTTATGAGGCTCCCTTGTAAGTCATATGCAGATGTGTAAGTTCTCCACTGAGGCTGATCATGAAGCTGTAAGAGATATAAAAGCAATTGCTAGCTTTAGGCAAACCGTAATGGCAGTGCTTCAATTTATTTTAAAAATCAAGCTTAACATTGACTGAATGTAAAGCCTAGGTAGGAGATGGCTTTCAGTTGCACGTAGACATACTGGAGCAGTGTTCCTTGCAGGCAGAATTGTTTACTTCCTCTCCAGAACTGGACGAGCAAAGTCATCTTGCACAAAGCATTCTATGGCTGTGTCACGTTGGACCCAAAGAAAGCAGTTGCGTGTTTGGGAGCTGGTGGAGAGAGTCCAGAGGAAGGCCACAAGGATGATCAGAAGGCTGGAGCACTTCCCCTACAAAGACAGGCTGAGGAAGCTGGGCTTGTTCAGCCTGGAGAAAAGAAGACTGTGTGGGGTGACCTCATTGCAGCCTTCCAGGACCTAAAGGGAGCCTGCAAACAAGAGGGGAGTCAACTCTTTGTGAAGGTAGATAACAGCAGAACAAGGAGAAATGGTTTGAAGTTGAAGGAGGGAAGATTTAGGTTGGGTGTCAGGGGGAAGTTCTTTACAGAGAGAGTGGTGAGGTGCTGGAACAGGCTGCCCAGACGGGTTGTAGATACCCTGTCCATCCCCGGAGGTGTTCCAAGGCCAGGTTGGATGGGGCCCTAGGCAGCCTGGGCTGGTATGTAATGTGGAGGTTGGTGGCCCTGCATGCGGCAGGGGGATTGGAGCTTCATGATCCTTGGTGTCCCTTCCAACCCTGGCCATTCTGTGATTCTGTGATTTGAGATCTCTATGGCCTGTCATTAATTCCTGCAATCTCTGGGTTTCTCTTCCATTATCAGGTGCAGTGTTGCACTGGAATTGGCCAGAATCTACATAATGCCTGTTTATTCATTACAGAATGTGGGTTAGCATACTCTATCTCTCATGGCTCACAAGACTCCACACGAAGCCAGTCTTGGCCATATAACTAGCAATAGGACTAGGTGAGAATGGCTTCAAGTTGCACCAGGGGAGATTCAAGTTGGATGTTAGGAAAAACAGCTTCTCTGAAAGACTGATCAGGAGCTGGAACAGGATGCCCAGGGAGGTGGTGGAGTCATCAACCCTGAAGGTGTTCAAGAAATGTGATGTACTGAGGGATATGATTTAGTGGGAAATATTGGTGATAAGTGGATGGTTGGACTGGATGATATTGGAGGTCTTTTCTAACCTTGATGATTCTGTGATTCTATATTGTGTTGTCTGAAATGTATGAGAGTCGCTTTCCAGTTTGAACAAACATTTGGAAGCAAGTAAAATCACACCCTGTCTACCTGTTAGAAAGTAATGCTACAGAGAAATGTGGAAAGCCTGAGTCCTGATGGCAGGCTATGAAAACTGGGTAAAAATGATCATGGTCCTTCCTGAAACTACCAACTTGCTCTGTTCACCTTGCTCAGTGTCAACCATATGACCACAGTTTTTTGCCCATACCTGCTCAGATTTGTTTTCAACTTCATAGATGATGTGTTACCAGTATTTCCAGGTATTTAATAACTATTTTTCCAATATCTACGTACATATCCTTGGATCCTTGGATCATAGCACTGTTAGTGCTCTGATAGTTGGTCTCATCCGTCTGGACCTCCAGCCCAAAACCAGACAGTGGTCAACCACATGTAAGGTCAATCGTGGTGTTGATTTTGGGTTTTTTTTTGTCAGAATCACAGGTTGTTCAGGTTGGAAGGGACCTCAAAAGCTCAGTTCAACTCCTGTGTTCAGGCAGGACGATCAGAGCCACTTGCCCAGGAAGACCCTCAGTAAGTCTTGTTAACTTCCAGAGGTGGAGAGTGTTTGGACACTGCTTCAGCACTGCTCTCCTACTGGAAAGCTTTTTCCAGGTCTAATCTGAACTTCACAATCTACAGTTTCAATCTACAGTTTCTGGCTACAGTCCCTTATAGTGTCATGTGTATGATATACGGAGTAGACCTGAATCAGGAGAGGGTCGGGTTGTATGTGAGGAAAAGGTTCTTCACCTGAGGGTGGTGGGCATGGAGCAGGCTCCCCAGGGCAGCGGGCACAGCCCTGAGCTGGTGGAGCTTAAGGAGCATTTGGACACTGCTCTCAGACATAGGATTTGGGTTCTGGATGTCCTGCATGGAGCCAGGAGTTGGACTTGTAACTCCTTTCTGTGATTCTATGTCTCAGAGCTGCATTAAATACGAAACAGATAAAATAATCCAGTGTCCACATTACATCCTTCACACAACCACTGCCTGTGGTTGTATATTGGTATGTGTGACATCTGTTTTAAATTACTGCAGTGTTATTAAAGTGTACCTCTCTGTTTGTGTTACTAGGGTCAGTTTAGCGACTATAATCTTGTCAGTACTAGAGATAAAAGTGTCTGTGTAACAGTTGTATCAATGAGTCTAATCAAAGGATGTTATGGGAAAAACAGACCGGTTAATAAAAAGAGATCATCCAGTCTTGTCTCTCAGCAATTACAATGTGCTTTTCATATACTATCTTAAATGTTTTTTCAAGTATTTAATAGGTAAAGCTTGCTATTCAGAGGTTGTCTGGCTAATGTGACTTTCTAAATCTCTATCTTCGTAGGGCATCAGCCAACATCATTCCTATAGTCCAATACTTGAAGGTGATTGAATTCATCTCATTAGCTTCCCTTGCTTAGGGTTGTTTCTGCTGGGTTATTTTAGATGATGGCCCAGGCTGGGAAAGTTGTATTTCCAGCCTTAAGCTCTGGGTTTGAGCAAAAGCAATAACCATTGCTCTGAACATCTTTGAAACGGGCAGCATCGGGTCAGAAAAGCACAACCTCCTGAGCTGCTGGTGGTGAGAAACCCATCTGGAACAGGGTCAAACTTTGTGTTTTCAGGGCGAGTTGGAGGGGATAGAGCGACTGCTGTCTCTTTTGATCTTTCTGCAGCGGGATTTTTTGGTGGACAAGCAGGAGAGAAGTAATGGTTTCTGACACATGTGCTGACAGGGACAGAACCGCATTAGCACTCTGTCAATCTGATCTTCCAAGAGCTGCCTTTTTTTTTTTTTTTTTTGAGATATATTTGACTTTACCAGCCATCAAAGGCATCCTCAGTTTTTGGTCTGCGTGGGAAGAGGAGCAGGCAGGCAAGGGAGAGATGGATTGCTGCATAGCCAATGTGACTCCATGGAGATCAACTTCTCGTAGGGAGCAGAAAGGGCTGTGGACCCTCAAGGTTACCCTGGGAACTGGAATGGATGCCAAGAGAGGTTGAATTTGCCACTGTCAATTTTGTATGTCTTTCTGGGTGTTTTTTTCTGGACATTAGTCTGATGAGTGGGATTCCAACCAAAGCGAAAAGAGAAGTGCACTCCAATTCTTGCACACTGGAGAAGACGGAATGCAAAAGAGAGTTTAAAAAATGAGGTGGCATTATCTTCTTGGCCTCAAAGATTGACATCTCACTAGCATATCCTGTCTGTGTCATTGCAATTCCCTGTACACCTTCTGGATTAATCCCGTCTCTATAGATGCACTATATTGAGCTGGAAGGGTTTTTATTACATTTCTTTTGCTCCTGAATTAATGTTCTTCCTAGGGTGATGGGAGGAACTCTGTGCATTGTCTGCCTTCCCTTTTTCAATTCCTTTTGATAGGATTTTAATTTTAAATGCTGCACTCATCACACATACAACTATTTCTGCTTGGCCAGAAGTCAACAAGAGTATGCAGTAATTGAAGATTATGGGATATGTACCAGAACAGTACTGGGAATGCCTGCAAAATACCAAGTGCATCAGATTTGCTGCCATCAGTGGGATGCAGAGAAACTTCTACATCTTGCAGAATTAACCTTTTTGAGGGAACTCTGTTGTGCTAGGTTTGTCTTCACCCAGGACCACTTGGCAGTTTATTGAATAATTGCTGGATTTGCACTGCAACTTCTCTGTTTTCTTCTTTTTCTTTTTCTTTTTCTTTTTTTCTTTTTGCAATCAGCTCTTTCAAAAGTTGGGAGTAAAACAAGTATACCTACCTGTCGCGGGTTAAGCAAGATCTACCTATGCCCGTGACAGGGGGGCAGCTGGCCCAAAAAGGGCCGCTGGCCCAAAAAGGGAAGGGGAAAAGGGAATGGGAAAAGAAAACAGCAGCAGCGATCTAAGTAGGCACACTTATTTACTAAATACTATATCAGAATACAGAATAATACAATATAATACAATATAATTGTAATTAAGCAAAAGAGAGAGAGAGAGTGAGTCCCAAAAACCGAAAGGCCTACTGTAAGCTCTAGGCGAAACGGCTGGAAGGCACCCCACGCTCCGAGGATCCGAGAGAGTGTGAGATTTCAGTCACGGGAGTGAGATTATATACTGTCCTTGTCCCGTGACTCTATCTCATGCCCGTGATGTCCTCTGGGAAACGTAGTCTTCTTCTGCGAGCTGAACCTTTGTGAATTATCCATACTTTACATGATGTTATGATGTGGAATACTGATAGCAAAATTACAAAAGTATTAAACCATGACACTACCCCAGACTCAGCCGCAGACTTGGATTGATTATTTTAATTAGCAAAGCAGTCTAGACTCCTTCACCTGTAGTATTGCTCCCATACATCCTCATTTTCCTTCGCATGGCCAAGCCCACATTGCTGGTGTCAGAAAGAGCCCCTTATCTTTATGTCCAGAGGAGAAGCCATTTGGCTTGGCTGCTCTTCTATTTGTTTAGACCTTAAACTGCTCATCTCTTATTTGTAACCTCGTTAAGCCTAGAGCATCCCTAGCATGTCCCTGGGATGCAGAGGTAGAGTTGACCTCGTTGACCTAGGGGTGCTTCCAAAATTAGGTGTTGAAGCTCGGATACAACAACCACAAAAGCTCTGCTTCACCCAGCTTTCCATTTCTCTCTGCAGCAACCTTTCTTCCACAGTATTTCTTCACCTTAAATCAGCGTTTGGACGTTGCTAGGGTTGTTTCTGTGATTGATGACTATATCTGCAATGTCCAGAAAGCTCTTAGTATCCACTTGTAAGTATATAAGGCAAAGTCTGGTGAATTGCACTTAAATAAGAAATGTATTACTGTGAAACCAACAGCCCTCTAAGATTCGGAGGGTTGGAGCACCTCTTCTAAGAAAAAAGGTTGAGGGAATTGGGCTGTTTATCTTGCAGAAGAGAAGGCTGTGGGGAAACCTCATTGTGGCCTTCTGGTACTGGAAGGGAACATATAAACAGGAAGGGGAACGACTGTTTACGAGGATGGATAGTGACAGGACAAGGGGGAATGGTTTTAAACTGAGACAGGGGAGGTTTAGGTTGGATATTGGGAGGAAGTTTTTCACCCAGAGGTTGTTTCTCATTCTTAACTGTCTTTTCACTAGGGAAGTTTCATTTCTTGCTTTTCTAAACTTGGCAGTGCTGGAATTTGGGGTGGTTTTCTTGACTGTCTCTACACCTAGGGTTGTGTCTCTTCATCACAACAGTGCATATTTTCTCCCTTCTCTTTGCTTGGTTTGCTTTGTGCATCCTATAACATGCTGTAATGCAGTCCCAGGCAATGCAGTTTATAGTTGACTTCCAGAGAAAGAACTTTCATGCATTCTTGCTGGGCTCATTGAAAGTCACATTCTTTTTTTTTTTTTTTCCTGCATTTGAAGCCTGAGTCCATTTCACTTCGGAAGAATAACTCTTAATTTCTCATTTTTGAAATGTTTTCCTAATCAGAAGTGCTGTATGAGAAGAGCCATCGTGTTTTAAATAATTGATGGCTACTTTATTAAGTTGTCAGCGCTAATTCATCCTCTTTTTGAAGTGCTTGGATGTTCAAAAGAGTAATCTTTTTCCAAAGTGCTTATTTTTTGAAGAAAAGTTCATTTTTATAATTACTTTTTTTTTTCTTTTTTTTTCTTTTTTTTTTCTTTTTTTCTTTTGCAATGGAGTTTAATTGTAGCTGTGTGGCATTGGGGTGGGATGAAGTACCTTCCAGCTCATGCCAGCTCTAAAATGCCTTTATTACCATTTTTACTGCTAATTTCTCTGCCTCCCTCCTTTTGCCGCGCTTTAATTATACCTGTTTTAAAAGTGCATTTTGAAATGTGACACCTGGTTCTCATGGAGAACAAAAGAAAGATTAATCCATTGTTGAAAGGAAAGGTAAAGAAGCTATTTTTCTTCGTCAGGGCCACCCCTCCCTGACAAGTCCCTTTCAAGTGGGGGGACTGCAGAGAAGGAGCTGTGATTTTTGAAGGATGGGACTTGTGAACAGCAGAACTGAAAACCAAAAAACAGATGCATGGATGCTGTGATCAGAGCTTCCTTTCTTGCACGTGGGTTTCCCCTCTCCCCTCCACTGGCAGAGAGAAGGGATATTGCAAGAGTGTGCAAACTTCACTAGCGGTTTAAAGGTTAATAGCACTCTTAACTCACATCTGAGAGAACTGAGAGAACACAGTAATCTGTAAATAGTGCCTTTCTGTTGTAAAAAAAAAGTCAGTTTTGCACACACTCACAAAGCGGAATGGTAATATTTTTATTTCTTGCTAATGATCTGCTTTGGTGCTGTGTATTAATTATATCATTAATTAATTTAGTGTGTTTACTTGCATCAGCTTCACCCTACAGAAGGTGAAAGCTCTTCCTTCACACTGCAAATGGGATTGGACCCATATGGGAGCTCTGTAAAGTTCTTGGGTGCTGCCATGTTCTCCAGGCTCAGTTGTGAATATTCTGGGCCTGACCCAGGGCTTGATGGGGAGCTGGAAACACTGGGCTTGGCTTTTCTGCTTAAAGCATTCAGAGACCTCATGTGTCTGTTAAGAAAACCGATAAGTGGAGTGAGAGTAGAGCAGAATGATACTACGCTATGGGAGAGCCCTACCAGGATCTATGTTCTATTTTAATGAATTAAGTGCTAATTATAGCTGCTGGAAAAGGTAAAGACAAGAGAAAAATTGAAAACATTGAATTTGTGAAGATGGTATCCTAAATTCTGATCTCAGCTGACCTTGAAGTCAATGGAGTTACATGGGATTTCTTCCAGCACGAGTGAGATGAGATCTATCCCATTAACTCATTTCTTTAGTCAGTCATTTTAAACATAAAAGGGCAGGAAAAGATACGTCCATTCAGCTGCATCCAAATCCTGTTTGCATGAATAGCATCAGCCTCGATAACCTCTTAAGTTGCATACAATTCAAAGAAAAACAGGCTTGAACGTGAAGCAAACCAAACATTCAAGCCACCACCGGGGGAGCTCTGCTTGTTGCAAAACGCTTCTAGTGAGAAGAGCTGAGATTTCTTTGCTTGTCTGTACGATTTCTCCTTGAAGAGTTGTGTCAGAAACTATTTTAAGGGCAGGTTGGTGACAGATTTGACACCCTTTTTTTGAATTAACGCAGCATGTCGTATTAAATTCCTGCTCTGTTGTTTTCCATTGCACTTTGTTGGAAACAACACAATCTCAAATTTCCATAGCAGCTTCCTATTCTCTTTCCAGCCACTGTGATATTTCCACCCATGACACAGGAAACCTATTCACCCTTAACTAGCAATGTAATTTTGGTTTGCCTGCTTCATTGCTTAGATGGAATTACCTGCTTTCTACTCATTTTTCTCAGAATCACTTCAAGTAGTGTTTCTCTGGGGGTTGGAACTAGATGGCCTTTGAGATGTTAGGGTTACTTAGGTTAGTCCTAGCCTGATCTAGTATTAAATGGGGAGGTCGGTGGCCCTGCCTGTGGCAGGGGGGTTGGAGATTCATGATCCTTGAGGTCCCTTCCAACCTGGGCCATTCTGTGATTCTATGAGATGTCTTGCAGCCTATGGAGTCTAAGGAGCATTTAAACACAGCTCTCAGACATAGGGTTTGGGTTTGGAGTGGTCCTGTATGGAGTCAAGAGTTGGACTCAGTGATCCTTGGGGATTCCTTCCAACCTTCCAATCTATTCTTTGATTTTCTGAATAACCACAAGATCACCATAGTGACCAGCAGAGCTGTAAGCAGGCCCATGGCTTCCTAATTATCACAGCACCTTCAAAGGGTGGACCGCGTTACATTTCTGATGTGTCCCTGCTCTGAGCAGCACCAAATGCTTCAGGCCCATAATTATAAAGATTTTTAGGCCTTCCTCTGAATCATCTGCATAACTACAGAGGTTAAGATGAATAGCTAATACCCCAACTGGAGGCATTCAAGGTAAGGTTGGATGGGGCTATGGGCAGCCTGACCTGGTGGGAGGCAACCAGCCCACAGCAGGGGTTGGAGCTCGCTGATCTTTAAAGTCTCTTCCAACCCAAACCATTCTATGATTCTGTGACTCTATGCTTTGAAAGCAAGAACATGCTGTTAGATGAGGGAAGGATATCTGTGACAAATAGGCTCAGGCAAGCAGGATCTACCCATTGCTGAATGTAAATCAATATAGCTGGAGGATATCAGGGCTTACTTGGTCTTCTAGGTTCTTAGAAGTAATTTGGCAACACTTGCATGGCTTGTCAAGCCAACAAAATCATGTTTAATTGAAACGAATCGCCTGCGTGTACATAAATGCATATTGAAGTTCCTGTATCGTGGCCTCAAACTGGTAATACAGCATGAGCATCTCTTAATTGTATTCGGCATTGCTTTTCACAGCTGGGCTGAAAAGTGGCCAGAAAAGCTGCTATCTATCAAGTCAGGTATCAAGTGAAGAAGAATAAGTACTCCTGCTAATTTTTACATTAATAATTCACCACAACCATCGCACGAGAGATATAAAGAAGAGTCAGAAAGTTTTGAAAGAAGGGAAAGACTTTTAAAATCAAAATGTTGATTTGATAGTGAGCTAATGCAAGGAGCTTAACATGGGAGTTGATATGCTCAAGCAGATCTGTTTGGGTGTCTAGAAAGATGAGAGCTTCGCAAATAAACTCAATTTTTTATATAATGGGAATGAGAGCTCTCGAGCATTAAACAACACAGCCTTAAAAAGAGGAAGGCATTTATCAGCACCTTCATTTCTTTTTTTTCTCAATGTTGGTCTCAGGCTAATATGTTTGCATCAGCATTAAAAAGAAAAGAAATAGAAAGAAATAGCCCTAATGGAGCCAAGAAAGCACAAATTCATGGCTGATGTGCAGCTCCAAAAGTTAGTGCTCTTACTCTTTTATACTTGCATTAGAAAGGGAAAGTGTTTGGCACAGCTTACACAGTGATGCCAGATCTGCAGTAGCACAGAACTCTCCAAAAGTGGTTTAAAATGCACGTCAAATTAGAGAATATTCCAAATTGGAAGGGACACAAGGATCATCAAGTCCAACTCCCAGCTTCATAAGGGCCGCCTAATCATTAAACCCTATGTCTAATGCCATCGTCCAAACACTTCTTGAACTCCAGCAGGTTTGATGCTTGTACACGTGTTCATTTATGTATTTTCTGATTTTTATACATACAATATTTATGGGAGGTTGAGCTTTGTCTTTGAGTTGATTCCATGCCACCTGCCTTTCTTCCAGGCTGTTCCCCAAAATCCTTTTTGGTGTTTTTGCAGGGCTATCAGCTTGGCTTTTCTCTGTCAAAGTATGTTTCCACCTTGTATCATTTTGCTCCAATCCATCTTCAGGTAATAAGAGAGGTTGTTTTCCCTCTGATGAGGAAAATTATTTTAAATGTTTTTCTCCTAATAGATGAGCAAGTGTTGAAATTGATGTAATGAAATAATGACATCTCCATGTGAGCTGCAATGAAAAACAAGCTCCTTGGCAGACTTTGCATTTTGCTTCCAGGTTTATTTCCTTTGCACTTTTGCTTTGCTCTTAATAATCAAATAGCTCCTGAAGGCATAGGGTGGCCTCAAGGAAGTAAGTCCAATCTGTCTCCACCAGCCAGTATATCTACACCAACCTCAACCACCAATACCAGTTCAGTACTCTACAGCTTGCTTTTGTAGGTGGTGGTACATATCATTGCCTCTTCCCTTTCTCTTTTCTTCCTCTAAAGCCCCAGTGACTGGTTATAACTTGTAGCAGTGCAATAATTAAAGGTTATTTACAAATCATTCCTCACTCGGCTTCTTTTAGTTGCATCATTTGTTGTGTCAGGAAATAGAATTGAAGGTGAGGATGACTTGGTTAGCCAGTGGGGGGATTTTCCATGCATGGGAAGTCTCAAAAGTCCTGAAACCATTCTGCTGGGAGATAAATGATATGTTCAAGATGGGTATTTTTTAGCAGAGTAGAAGACGATAGGTAAGAAGGCAGTGGTGTAGTGGCTGGCAAGGAGCAGAGCATCTCTGGCATAGAAAGCTGCTCCATTCCCATCCCCATCATTGATATGTTTTGCATATTCAGCACTTTTAAGAAACTTCTAAAACTCAGCTTTGGGTCCACGTTGTAAGATAGCATTCACTGAACTGGAGAGGGAAACGAAAGGAGACTCAGAAACAGCCAGTTGAAAAGTTCATGTCAGCAGAGGCAGGGAGCAGGTATTTACAGAGCAGCTTGACAGCTCTGTTTGTCATACAAGCTGGGGTCAAAATCAACTTGTTTGCTTTTTTTTTTTCTTTTTTTAACATCCAACTCAAGGGGCTGACTTTGAGTTGCATCCGTTGCTGGGAAAAAAAAAAAAAGGAGCTGATTTTCTTTTGTTTGATATTCTGATGGCCCCTTGTGGTTTCATGGAGTTAGACCATGTAGACAGAGTCTAACATGGGGAAAAAAAACTGTGGCAGAATGTTGGACAGCTGCTCTTAAGTCTTTGCTTTTGGAGATTTCATATCCACAGGTGAAGAGGCCATGGGGAATAATAGAGGAAAATTTCCAGAGATGGATATGAATACAGAAGGACATTATTTGGCAGCTGACAGCCTTATGCTGGTTGACTTTTGATGAGAACATCTGCTCCAGAACATAACTTAAGCTGTCCAAGATCTTTTCTCTGACTCTCCTCCCACCTCGTGTCAGACAACAATTAAATCCACAGCTGCTTGCTGCAGCCACATCATTGCAATAATTAAACATAAAGATCATTTATAATGAGCATTAGTTCATGCCCCCGAATTACTTTTCATTTAATCACATAAAAAGGCATTTGCATTTAAGAGTTGCCTGTTTTAAGCATCTTTATTATGATAAAAATATCTGTTGTGTCACAATTAAAAGTATTTTTCACATTTATGATCCGATCTTCAATCAGAACTGTGTGATTCTATGTCTGCTCTCTTTGCTCTCCTATCAGTTTGGGATCACATGAAGCCTCCAGCATCCCTCCTCGTTTATTGTTGCGTACCGCTCTCTTATGAAAGAAAAATGAAAGCAGAAAGAGCAGAGAAGCTTGAATACTGTAATTGCTTTTCAACCAATTCTGGTGAATTGCTGTAAGAACAAAATGCGTGAACATTTGAAAATATGTTTATGTTTCCAGTTCATTGCAGAAAGAATGCTCAGACACCATTTCTGCTGTCTTCTGAAGTAGATATCCTTGGCATGGCAAGTTATTAAATGGATGAGGGTAGTATTTAGGGAAGGCCAATGGAAATTGGTCAGTAAAAGCATATTTTCTCCTAAACCTTTTGTGTCCTTTGCTGGAAATGGGTTGGCAACATTTTCCTTGGTTGACTGTTATAAATGGGTTGTGTGCAATATACGCAGGGTCACAGCACAGGGTGAAATCCTCACTTTCTTTATCTAGAGTTTATTCTGGGATTTTACTTAGCTGAGGGGGTCTGTGGAGGCAAACATTTGTATTTGTCCAAGTGTCCAGCATTCATGAGCAGCTTTATATGTCACCAGCATCAAGAAATGGTAGAGTACATATGCTCCGGTGATGGCTGTGGTTTATACACAGTTCCTGGAATGGAGATGAAGGAGCTGAAGAGTGAGATTTGAGGTTAAGGAAGAGAATAAAAGGAATTATGTATTTCTGTAAGTGATGGATTGCAGCCCAGTTTCTAATTGTTCATTTAAGTCTTCTCTACGATAAGGAAATTCCAGGAATGGCTCAGAAGCCTGAATGTTGAGGGCTTGCCAAAAGAAAAAAGAGAGAGAGAGAGAGAGAGAGAGAGAGTTCAAGCAATAAGAAACTTCCTAATACCATGACATGTACTTTGAGGAGTCATAAAACAGCAATTCTACAAATCCATCAGCAGAATATGGTGGCTCATGGCTCATTGGTGCTCATACTTTGCAAAGAGGGAGCTAGGGAAGATGCAGAGCTTCAAGACTTAAGTCAGTGTCTACTGGAACAGCTCAAGATTCGAGTGATTAAAGATCTGTAGCTCAGGGGTAAGTTGTGTTGGCAGATGAAGGTGAATGAGACAGGCAGTACATGCCAAACAAGTGTTTGCCCCAAACATGTCCATAAGTATTATTTTTGCGAGTGCTTGCATCCTTATTCATTTAATGTAGGGAAAATGAGATTTCCATGTCTCTCATACATCCTTCACATTTAAGTCAACCATGTCAGAAAAGGAAGATTGAATGCATTGTAGTTAATGTGGCTACATTTTGTGTAACCACGGAATTACAGAGCTGGGTTTTCAGAATTGTGTTGTTCCGAGTGATTATTTTTAATGTATTTATTAACATGCTGATGAAATTTCTGTGCAGCTGTTTGAAAACATTTTATGAAACTGGTAACACTGTGTGAGATGAGATAACATTTTGGTTTCCGTGCTTCTGATTTTGTTACAAACAAACAACCAAAAAAAAGGCATTTGATGTAGATTTTGTTTGCATTTGCCAAGTAGGTTTGTTACTGTGCCTCACAGCTCAAATAACATGACAGAAGGAACAGCCAGGGGGTCCCAATGGGAGTAGGGCAACCTCGTATCTTCAAGGGAGCCCCAGTATTACACAAGGAGTCTCCAGAGGTGAAGGAAATGTATTCAGAAGGACTTCAGGGGACACAGAAGCATGTTCTGGCTGGTTGGAGCAGATGAACCATCACTTTGCCCTAGTATGAAATCACCCACCTGTCTGACTGGCCTGGTACCCCCTGCTGAAGTGGGGTAATGAGAAAGGTTAAAGCAAGCTGTAAGTCTATCATATTGATACCTCTGTATTTTTTCTCCTTTTTTTCTTACTCTTTTAGAAAGCATAGTTGACTCAGGTGTATTTCCTGCAACAGTGGTTTCTGCCCAATATAATCTCACAGGCAGCAGAGCTTCTCACATTTTCCATTCTACCGTTCTAACTTTATTAAGAAGAAAAAAAAAATGGTCTTTATACCCTCCTATATTACTTATGTTAACATTCATGGTTGGTTATGACAGCGCAGATTGGGCCAGCATCTTCTGAGAGCCCTACTAAACATGTGGCAGCAGATTAAAATTATATGGCTGAACAAGTTCCTGCCCCCAGCCATCTGCCCCCTCCGTTTGATGGCTGTTGCTGGAAAGGTGAGGATATCAGAACTGCCTGTGAATCAGTTGCTGAAAAGCTCTAGTTTTCACGTGATATTTCCAAGCAGGCATAACCTAAATATCAGTTTATCTGAATTCTGTGAAGGTTTAGGTGCAGAGTCACAGGTTGGTGAGATGCCCCTAGGTCATGCTCTTTAGTGGAGGCATTTTAGTCTGTGACTTCCTCTCTCTCAGCCCATGAAGATTTTTGGTAAGATCCATGTTGCCATGTGTTCTGATGGGAGCAGGACACAGCTCCTCAGAAATCAGGGCTGTATAACCCCAGATTGTTGTCCTCCTCCTGGCTCATCTTTAGCCTCAGAACTTCTAAGAGATTATTTTCCAATCCTATCCCTATCAGTTGCTGAACATCTATGGTTGTGTGGCAAAAGTGGTAAAGATCTGGGGGCTTGGCATCTGATTTGGCTCTCCTAGAGGTAGAAATCTGGGAAGGAGACTTAGCCATTCTTTTCCATCTTGAAATGGTCAACAAGAAGTGCGGTTGAGTCTGCTAGAAAAAAAAAAACATATATATATATCAAGGAGAATCTTCCCTGTTCATTAGGTTTCTTTGTGGTTTCTGATTCTTCAGCTCAGTCCCTACATGCTGCGTGCAATATTCTTTCCAAATCACATTAAGTCTGACAGCTCTGGATTGCCTTGATAGATGTGTAAACGGTTGGCCCCATTGAAACATGTGCCTTGCTGATACCTCCTGTCGTCGAATCTAATCACACTCTTATTACACATAGAATAAAAACTATTTGCTTGTTTCGGTTTTGAATTGCCAGCTGTTAAGAGTTCAGCAAGTTGTGCAAATAGGTCTGATATTTTTTCCTCCAGGCCAGATTTAGAAGGGTCATGAAGTCCCGGTCTTTGCCATCAGATGCACAGCATCATGTAATCACTTCTCAGAAACATTCTATGTCTGTCTTCAAAGTAGTGTTTCTTTAGTGCTATACCATCCTTCTGATTTCTAGCATAATTGATAGCCAGGGTTCATACAGGCTACTGAATTTGGTCCACCTGAGCTTTGCTGTATTTCACTTTGGGTGTAGGTAGTTTGGAAGTATCTGCAGATGGGTCTGCTCTGCGGCACTCAGCTTTTCTGCTGGAAAGTAGTTTTTTAAAGGGAGTCAGGCTTATTATAAATAATTTCCATCTTCTTTCTCAAAAACATTGTCTTAGCAACGATAAATTGGTAGGACTTTCAGTGGTAAGGAATGCATGATTTTCCCAATAGCTGAACTACTCAAGATTGCTTAGAGCATTTCTCTAACTGGCTGCCCAAGGAGATTGTGGATGCCCCATCCCTGGAGGCATTCAGGGCCAGGCTGGATGTGGCTCTGGGCAGCCTGGTCTGGTGGTTGGTGACCCTGCACAAAGCAGGGGGCTTGAAACTAGATGATCATTGCAGCCCTTTCCAACACAGGCCATTCTGTGATTCTATTCCTCAGCATCCATCAGAAAACACTTTCCCATCTTAGATTCCTCAGGTGTGTCAGTGAGTGTGGTGACTCATGGGAGAAGGGGACACAGGAGAGAGAGGAAGAGATTCATGTGACATTAGGTGACAAACATGCTGTGCACATTCTCTTTCTGCCCTGGCTCCCTGGTGGAGTTGACTTCATAGTCTTGGCTATCTGCACTAAACCAGCTCTTCACTTTCCTTGTTCACAGCTTAGAAACAAATAAGAGAGTGAGAAAGGGCATCTATTTTAGATGTGACACCCTTTGATCGAGTACAGTAAGACTGTATGGGCAGGACCACAAAAATCTCTGCTGTGTCACCAGTGCTACTTGATTCTATTCACGGTTGTCCATCGTGATGCTGAATTAGCACAGGACATAGGCATTCTCAGACTGTCCGAAATGTGGTGATAGAATAATATTTTTCCTATGTGTTATTGTGTGGTCCAACATTGGAGCTTCCTTCACTGTAGGAAGGCAAATAGGAAAGCATCTTTGCAGCCCAAGAAGGCCACGTTGGTGATTTAAGAGCACAAGTCTTACAGTACAAGGTTTCATTCCCGCTGCCATTCATGAACAACCCGCCAGATGGTGATTTCTCTTGACGTGGAAGTTCAGAATTTACCAATCCATATGGGGCTGTTTTATTGAAAAACAATTGCATATTTTATGAAAAAATTCCTGCCTTTTCCAGATAACGGTGCTCTGCAGCAACAGGCAGTGATTCTCTTTAGAGAAGAAAACTTGTGAACAGTTGGGCCAGTAAGCTACATTTCTCAAGGGTACATGGTCTGTTGTTTGTGTAAAGGGGAAATCCTTGGATTTTGTAAGACTGCCTCTCTGCTTCAGCCTTCTGCATCCTCCACATGTTGAGGAGTGACTGATACCCGGTGGGATCCACTGGATGTGCTGTCAAGAAAGAAAACAGGGCATTATATTCTTTAGTACAGGCTCTGTCATGGTAATTACTACTTTCTCTTCCAAAGGGCCTTCAAACCCTTTAACATTTCTGTGCTCTGTTTTCTCATCTATAAAGTAAGGAAATTCCATTCAGAAAGGTTCCATAGCCATATTCATCAGCTTGCTTTGCGCTTCTTGGGTGGAAGCATACAATTCTGCATAAAAGCAGAATGACACGATGTTGCAGAAACACATCTCCACATTTCATACTATCATAGAATGGTTTGAGTTGGAAGGGACTTAAAGCCCAGATCCAGTTCCAACCCCCCACCATGGTTTGGGTGCCCCTCACAAGCTCAGGCTGCCCAGAGCTGCATTCATCCTGGCCTTGAATACCTCCAGGGATGAGACATGCACGGCTCTCTGGACGATCTGTTCCAGTGCATCACCACCATGTGAGTAAAGAATTTCTTCCTAGCATCTAACCTAAATTTCCCCTCTTTTAGTTTAAAGCCATTCTCCTTTATCATATCACTATTAGACCATGTAAAAAGTTGCTCCCCTTCCTCCAAGTGCTGGAAGGTCGCAATGGCATCTCTCCAGAGCCTTCTCTTCTCCAAGTTAAACAATCCTGACACCCTCAACCTTTCCTCACAGGAGAGGTGCACCAGCCCTCTGATCATGTTTAAGCACTAAAGATTACACCTCTGCCTCCAGAATTTCTCATCTTTTTTGCCTGGTCGCAGGCCTGGTGATTCCTGCCTCATAGAAACTCCTTACTGTTATACTTCAGGGTCCTACTGATTTTATGTCAAAGCAGAAGCCATTCCTTTTCCAAAATACATCAAGTACTTCAGCTCCACCGATGCTGCGCTCCCCATCACACGAGGCCTCAATGGCTTTGACCAGATAAGAAGAAAAATATTTCTCCTGTGTTGGAATGGAATAAAAAAACAAGCCATCAGCTAACTGGAGTGCTTTAATTCGCTCATCCTACGGGGTTGTGAGGCGGATCTGCGGCCATTAATTGCTACAACATCTTGATGTCAGAGACAGATTTCTTCCCCACTCTCTCTGCATTCCAAACACCACACCCAGAGGCAAAAAGGACAGTACACCAGTGATCGTGGGTGCCACCTGGCTTCCAGATCGAGCCTGCATTTCCTCTGGTTCACTTGTCAGGGATATCGCTCCTCGCAGCAGCATGGCATTGCCAGAGAGATCTTGCAAATATGACAACATTCGAGAGACAAATTATCTCCATTCGGAGCTAATTTCTGTTTCCCAGCAGGGCTCTGCTGTGACCCTGCTGAGTTTGGAAATGCTGCTGTTTGGTTAATAGATGAATGTTTTGTGGATGACTGTATCTGTGCTCTGTTGATGCCAAGTTTGGCTTCCTCTGCTCCCTCTCCTTCTCACTTGCAGCCAACATTGCGAGGCCTAAATGGATTTATTCACAGGACAATAACTTGCCTGTCGTTAGCATGGGGAAAATAATGTATGAGCGAGCGATAAAACAAAATGCTCATTCTCTGCCATCCGTAAATGCCTGGGAGGTCTCTTAAAGATGTACTGTAGGGAGCCATCTGCTCAGAAGGGGAGATGGGACTGTCAGGAGATGATACACAAGTTAGAGATGG
The DNA here is from genome assembly GCA_035772895.1 of Perdix hodgsoniae. Classification (NCBI taxonomy): domain Eukaryota; kingdom Metazoa; phylum Chordata; class Aves; order Galliformes; family Phasianidae; genus Perdix; species Perdix hodgsoniae. The sequence goes on along the minus strand of JAPSGF010000101.1, from coordinate 721,434 downwards.
GAAGAGAAGATCTACAGTATCATCTAGACCATTTGCTGAGTGGGACTGCTCATTACTGCTCTGCCTGCTCTGGCTGACAATTGAACAATGGTATCTCTACTGTTAATAGACATCTCTCGTAATGGGTTGACCCAGTGGGTCTTTCATTTCCCTATTTGTTGTTTTTTTTTTCCCCCTTTTGGAATGGAATTCGAAGGAAAAGATGAGGACTTTTTTGCTGCCCTTTTAATTGGGTTTTGGAAGCAGGATTTTGTGGTCACGAAGAGTTTTGTGTATCTTTACTATGATGGAAATCCTTAGTTATAAGCAGAGAGCTTTTTTACAATGAGGGTGATAAGGCATTGGAACGTGTTGCCCAGAGAGGTGGTGGACTTCCCATCTTTGAAGATATTCAACATGACTGAGCTGTGGATGTTCATGTTCATTGCAGGGCAGTTGGACTAGATGACTTTTAAGGGGTCCCTGCCAACTCAAATGATTCTGTGAGTTACTGAACTGCTGGATAGTGCATTTAATTCATTTTGCTTCTTACAGAGAGCTCAAAGGAGCAGAAATATTCATTGCATACTGTGAAAAATTGTGAGCTACAGTGGAACACTTCTTTGCTTCTCTGAGGTGTATTTGTTGTTTTAGATTTAAACACAGGTCTCTAGAAAGATCATGATAAAATATCACAGCAGTGTAGCTGAGGTTTTGTCACCGTGTGTACTGTGGTTGAGAATGGAAGAGGACAAAAGTGGAGGAAATAAGACTTTCCTTGACACGTGTAATTCAGGGTTTATCTGTTGGAGCATTTCTCAAAACACGATGTTTGACTTTACATTGCGAGCAAGCAGTGCATCTGGTTCTTAGCACAAATATTTATTGCAGAGCTTGGCCCCCATCCAGACCTTGTTTTATGTTGGAAGGTATTAAGTGGAGCCCTACCAAAGCTTTTCCTTTTCCATCACTCTCCACGAGGACAGAATGGTGAGATTTGCTGTGTCTGTGGCTGTGCTCCATCTACATGAGATTCTCTGCAGACATTTGAATGAGCCTATTTCTTCATGCTGTCTTACCCTGGTGCAGCCAACCTTTCACACAATCATTTGAGTTGGAAGGAACCCACGAAGGTCATACAGTCCAGCTCCCACTGAAGATGGTCAAGAAGGGGAAGTGCTCTGCAGACTCACAACATTTCCCCAATACCTTGCTGTTTCCTAGAAAGTATGGCATGTGTGTATGACTGTCTCAGTTTCCATCCTGACATCAATATTGAAAGCATCCTTTCAATGATCCCACTTATGAACCTGTTGCCACCTGGAGTCTGAATTAAGAAAAGGTAAATAGCTGTATTCAAGCAGAAGAAAAGTGTGTTTCAATAATGGTTAAATTTTTACACCAAGGCCAAATTTTACACCAAGCCTCATTGCAATTGCTGCTTCTGTTTGCATGAATCAAAGGCTAACGTCTTTTTTTTTTTCCCATCTCTTGAGCAGAAGGGTTTGTCAGACCTGAATCACCAGGGTTTTCGTGTGGTCACTCACTTTTTAATGTGATTAATGTGATGTTAATACAAACTGTCGGATACTTTGAGCGATCTGCTCTCAATCTCCATGCATGAGGAATTTCAAAATAATCCTTTGGAGACATCCAGGGACAGAACTGTGATCTCCTTAGTCTTTGAGGCGTAGAACACAAGACTTAATTTATTGAATAAATCATAAGTGATGCTGTCAAGTGCACTGTAAGAGTTTTCTCCTCTCCATGCTCTTCTGGCAGAATGCTTCATGCTTTATTTCCCCTTTTGGGCCCACACTGGACTGAAGGGCACCCAGGGCACCCCGAGCCACCCTTAAGTGGTCAAATCAAACCTTGCTCATGCTCCAAGAGTAAGATGCAGAAACATAAACAAGGAGAATAAATGAACGGATGAAGTTTTTGTATGGGAAGATAAAACCGATTCTGTTGTAGTTTCCAACTACTTTAGCTATTCATAAATGTTGAAGTTTTACAAACTCAAGATTTCGCAAGGCTGAGGATATTTTAATTTTCTTTTCTGTGTATATATATAGGTGTGTGTGTTTCTACCTTGAATATAGTCCAACTCAATTCATAGTAGCTCTGCTTTTCAGTTGCTAAGTTGTACCTGGAATAGTTACTAAAATGTACCTGAAACGGTAAGCATGGGCAGCTTTCCACTGAAGATTCAGCTCCACTATGGTTATGTATGGAGGTGTTTGGAAAGCATTCTTTTTGCTGATTTCTGATGTACTCATCCCATGCCATCAGTATTTTTGGTTGAAATAAAAAAAAGCAAAGGAAATAGGGTCTGAAGAGTCTAGCGTCTCTCTTGGTCAAGATAGTCCATCGGTTAAACCATTGACCTGCACAGTAAGACATCCAAGTCTGAGTCCTTCTGCTGATTGAATGATATAGGTGAAACATTTTACACCTTCCTTTTGGTTTCTTAACCAGGCAGAGATCATTTTTGTATATAAATGTGTTTCAGCACTGGTCAGCTCTAGAGAGAATCTGGAAAAGGTTATGATTTCAGCCACTATAAGTGAGAAAAGTTGAAATTTGCCACGAAACCAAGTTGTTGTCCTCCATTTCTCTGTGACACTCTTTGTTTGAGTGCACTGGGGTATAAATTCCCCTTAGAAAGACTGTTTTTCTTCCTCTTCAAAATGAAATTCAACCTTAGCAGAATCCAATAGCTCCAACTTGAAGGTAGCTCTCCAGGAGCCAGTGGCTGTTGATGCAGCCCATCAATCACAGCTGTCAGTGGTAATGCCCAGGCCTGCATGCTCAGGCTGCGTTGCACGAGGCAACAAGTTCTCCCTGAAACAAGCATAGTAAGGGTTTTAGCAAAAATGTAGCTGCTGAGTTGCAGAAATACATCTGAAGTTCATTGCTGGTAGGTGTCCCGTGAGAGTATTTGGGAACGTATTCAAAAGTATAGAGTTCCCAATTATTATTCCCAGTTATCTTATTGATTGTCGTTGGTTAATGAAGAATAAGAGGCTCAGTGAACAGAAACATGAAATGCAGTGCTCTTAGGTGATGTTTGATCCATTTCTGGTACTCACCCTGTATCAGATGTTACCTTCTAGAAACTCCCTGATGACATTGGTCATGGTGCTCTGTGATGTAATTTAGCCCTACAAATGAGGCTTTTTGACACCTGCTCCAAAGTCTGACAAACGGTTGTGTAATTTTGGTGAAATGGCCTCTCAAGCTCAGCCTTGGTTACCTGTTAAAGCTGATATTTGTGGTTTATATATTATTTGGCCATTTTCTTTCTTACAGTCTCATGCTCCTTCTGTTTTCATTACTTTCATTACTGAATTTATACCATATTTATGCTGTGTCTGAATATGTCTTTGCATTGGTGTCCACATGTGCAACATTAATCCAGAGGCACAATATCTTCTTGTTGGGGCTCAGTCCTGTTCTGTTCCCTTCTGTTCTTTCAGGTTGTTTTGCATCATGGTCTGCCCAGGAGCATCTCTCCTTCACATATGCTCTTCCTCTCCAGCTGTAAAGTTTTTTTCACATAAAAGCTCCTTTAATCTTGGGGCTCCCAGATAGAAGAGAATAGACCTCCAAGCAGATAGAGTATTCATAAAAATAATACAGATGGCTCTTATTCTCCAAACTGGGCTAACCATATGAAAACATTTATTTAAAAATGAGTTTTGCTCCGCTTCCAGAATTGATGCCCTATTTCTGAGCATCATTAATTTGCTGGTCTGGGTTCAATTTGTATCGCGTTGCAGGCTGCTAATGATGTTCTAGAACAGATATTACAAAGGAGAAGGAAAGCTGCCACTCAGTGCTTGGGAAATAAATCTCCACCTTGCCACGAGTTTACCTGTAATTGGAAGAGTTGTGCAAGATACGAAGAGCCACTTCTGGGAATATTCAGGGTGGATGAAAATGTCAGGGACCAGCCTTTGAGCTCCTGCAGTACAGTCTGTGCTCGAAATAACTGAATGTTATTCCTTTTCATTGCAGCCTTGCACAAATGTATATTGATTAATAAAGGAAGGGCATGGTCTGTGCCTGGCACTTTTGAGTGATAAACAGTTACGCAGCAGTAAAGAGGGTATATTAAAGGGTAAGAGCTAATGACTTTCCTTATGTATGTAACACATTAAAACCAGCATGAAGCTACAGCTATTTTATCATGCTGCTAATGTCCCTGACAACATTCACTTGGTGGGAGTGAATGAATAGAAATCCATTTAGAGAAGTAAATTAAAATACCTTAAAAAATGTCTTTAATAATAGCTACAGAACTCAGCGGGATCAGAGAAGTGAGAGATACAAAAGACCTATTAAGTTATCCAGTCCATCTCCCTGCCAAGGCAGCAGTATTCCTTATTATGCAATTACTCCTGTAGCATTTGGTGAAGATTTAAATGTCTCAAGTGCCGGTGCCACTGATGGGAGAGCAATCTAAAGGCTGGGAGATGGACTTTCACAAACTTTCCCCGCTGTGCAACCTTGTGTTTCCTTCTCCTCTTGGTTCCTGTGCTGCACCGATTGATGTGTGGTGGGAATAAATGGAAGGAAATCCTTATCCAAGCGCTAACTTTAATACCTCCTGCTCGTAACAATGCTGTGATACCAAACTGGTTGGTGTTGGAGATGCATGTTTGTCTGAAGTCTGTGGAAAGATGTCTTCCCAAGCAGATACTTCCAGCACTCTGATTTTTGGTGGCATAGGAGTTTGGTACCTTCTGCCGAAGGTCCATCTCCAGCAGTATGGACCTGCTGAATTTTGTTGCCATGCTGCCAAGCACCTGGGCATTGTCTAAGAGTTAACGTGCCAGGAATTTCTACATCAAGTTTGTAACTCCTGTTTGGAGTAGCTTATCTTATAGAAAAGCTCCTGTGTTTGATTTAGAGCCTTTAAGAGATGGAGAATCCAGCACACACAGTTGCAAGCTGTTTAAGTGGTTAATTACCTACAATGTTAAAAAGGAGTAGCTCGTTTCAGATCCTATCCCGCTGGATCTCATTATGACTTTTTATACTGATTTAAAGGGCTTAAATAAAATAAACAAGGAGCTCGAAAAATATCCTGATGTCACAGCCAGAGAGGAGGTCAAAAAAGGCCCTTTGTCTTCTTTCTGTGCAAAGGTCTGAACAGAAACATCATGATAAACAAGTCTGGTTCTTTTGGGCTTTGCAGAGTATGCATGTCAGTGTGCCTTGGTCACTAATTAGTGGGAAGGAGAGCTGAATTAAAACCCAGCTGTTAATTCCATGTCCTACACGGTGTAAAAGTACACGCAAGCTGGTGCTGGCTGAGGGTGACCTGTGATGCTGTAAGGACTGACTTCATTTCAACAAAAATTGGGGAAATCTTTCTAAGGCAGCAGCGCCTTGCAATCTGGAGCAAAGGTTGGATACTGGGAAAAAATTATTCTCAGAAAGAGTGATGAGGCATTGGAACAGGCTGCTCAAGGAGGTGGTGGAGTCACCATCCCTGGAGGTGTTCAGGAGAAGGGTAGATGAGGTGCTTGGGGACATGGCTTATTGGACATAGTGGTGGTGGGCTGATGGTTGCACTTGGTGATCATGGTGGTCTTTTCCAATCTGAATTCTTTTGACTCTGAGTGAGCATGGTGGTATGGGCCAGACTAGATTATCTTTGTGGTCTTTTCTGATCTTTATGATTCTCCGACAAGCCTGTCTCAAATTTGGAGAAAGACTATTATTTTATAAATCTGATCCAGAAATGCCCACAATCTCTGCGCTTCTTCTTCCATTTTTCTCTAGCTTTGTGATGTGATCTCGTGTAGCACAGAAATAGCACGTGTGCTTTCAGAGTGTGAAGGCTTTTGTTGAAATTGCAGTGTCTGTGCATCATTTTCCTTTTTCTAAACTGATGTAGAGCATAGTTTGGAAGTATTTCTGCAGATTCTTCTTTTGGTGCTTCAAATGGTTGTGATTGATTTGGTATTTGCAGCACTTTGGCAGGGTTGGCTGCAGTTCATGTTAACCTTGTGTACAATAGAGACTTGTGTGTTTAAATACTGTACTTGGGATCCCTCGGAATCCCATTGCCCATGAGGTGACAAATATCACCTGCAGAGAAACAGGCAGAACTATCATTTTAAAAACATCCCCCAGAGTTAGGAGCATTTGGGAAGCAAAGTTACAGTAGGATGTAGTATAACCATAGTAACGAGCAGTATTCTGTAGAACTGATACTGGAATAATGAATTTTGCTGAAAAAAAAAAATATATATATATATATTTAAATATATATACACCGTATGAGAAAAGCAAGCTATCAGATTTTGAGACCGTAAAAAGAGTTCTGCATTTAAACATGTATTTGAATTGATACATACTAAAAACTCCTGCCCTTTGTAAAGCCTGGATGTGCCACAGAAGAAAACAAATTGAAAAGCCCCCTTATCACTCAGAGTGAAATAACCACTAATCAGTAAAACAGGCAATTTGGACTGTCATCTTCCCTCTGATAGCTAAAAACATATACATGTTGGTTCAGGGTTTTGGTGTTGTTTTTTTTTGTTTGTTTTAGGGAGGGTGTTACTGTATAGAAGTAGGGGTGCAGGTTGTCTCTGTGGGTGCTTGGGGAGCTCCCTGCTCTCTTGCCTTGTCCATACCTGTTCCCCTGCCCACAGGAGCTTATCTGGGTTCATTTTCAGGCATAAGTAGTCTTAAACAAGCAACCTGTGGCAGTATTCACAGCAAGCTGGGTTCCCAGCTCAGCTTTTAGTGGTTTCCATCTCTTCACTCCACCAGCATCACCTTATCATCCAACATCAGCATCATCTAATGAGGTGAGAGAGTAGTTACGTCATTGGCCTTGCAGGATGTTTTTTCTACTGCCAGAATTTGGAGAGAAGAAGTGAATGCATTTGTGTTTGTACCTCCATCCATTTTCCCTCCATCGCCATTCGTTGTGCTGTCCAGGTGTTTAAGCAGCTCCCTCCCTTTCCTATCCACACCAGTAAAGCACAGCACATGCTGGGAGATTGCCTCAGAGCTCCGTTTCACACGCCTGCTGGGTAATAAAGCGTTATGAATTGACAGCAGGGTAACTAAATTGCAACTGGCAGCGTAACACTGCGGAGCATCACGGGTCACAGCCTGGAGGAGATGGAATCGCAGGTGGGGGACATGGGCTGGGAGGCAGCTCAGGCAGGAGGTTCCCATTTCAGAGCTGTTTGCCTTGGGTGTGAATGTGGAGAAGCTCTTACGGCTTCTGAAATCCCGTCAGTCTCTATCAGTGTCACAATAAAATTTATAATAGCAATAGGAGTTGGAATGATATTAATAATAATTAATGTCATAATAAAATTAATCCAAGATCCTAAACCCTGCAGCTCAGGTGGAATCCTAGAATCTCTAAAGATCTTTAAAGGAAAAAAAACCTCCCAGATCATCCCGGCCAACCCCAGCTCAGTCCCACCATGCCCACTAACCACGTCCCTCCATACTGCATCTCCATGTTTCTTGAACATCTCCATGGACGGCGACAATTAGGCCTCAATGTCTTCCTTGCAGCGAGGGGCCCAAAACTGAACACAGTACTTGAGGTGCAGCCTCAGCAGAGCTGAGTGCAGGAGGACAATCACTTCTCTGCTCCTGCTGACTACACAATTTCTGATACAAGCCAGGGTGCTGTTGGCTTTTCTTGGCCAGCTGGGTGAACTGCTGGCTCATGTTCAGCTGAGCATCAACCAACACCCACAGATCCTTTTCCTCCACACCGCTTTCCAGCCACTCTGCCCCAGGCCTGCAGCACTGTGTGGGGTTGTTGTGACCCAGCACTTGGTCTTGTTGAACTTCATCCCGTCAGCCTCAACTCATCAATCCAACCTGTCCAGATCCCTCTGTAGGGCCTTCCTACCCTCAGACAGATGGACATTTCCCCCAAACTTGGGGGAAATGGAGCGTGCACTCAATCCCCTGCAGATCTCCAAACCCACCTGGATACGGGGCACAGTTCTAGTGGCCTTGGTGGAGCAGAGGAGGAACAGATGGTGCCTCCGACCCCAACAGTTCTATGATCTTGTGATACCTGACCATAGTAGCGATGACGAACCAGGCTTCAAAACTTGTTGTCCACTGTGCTATCCTGTGTATTTTTTCTGTACTAAGGGAAATACAGGGCAGCTTATGACTCCAATTCAAGCTTCAAGCCTGGAAGCAGATCACATGGAGCAGAAAGACAGCAGAAAAAAATCAATCCATGTACCAGGTGCCTTAATGCAGTGGAAGGCATCCCCACAGTGTGAGGCTGGAACTAGATGATCTTTAAGGGTCCCTTCCAAACTAAACCATGATTTTGTGTCAGGGCTTTGTAGGATGCTGGAGCCCCTGGGGCCACGTGAGGAAGCCATAGGGACCCATAGTGGAGTTTGTTACCAATCACCAATGGGTGATTACACTGCATACAGCGCCCAAGACAGGTGAGAGTAGCTTCAAGCAGAACAAATCAGTATGAATGATGGATTCCTGCTGGGATAGGCATAGGTTTCCTCCCTCAGCGTATTGATTTATATGTTTTTAGCTCTCTCCTGATGAGTCGTGCCCCAGCGTGGGTCACTGGAGCCCCCTGCTGAACACACCTTCTCAGTGCCAGGAAAAAAATATGAATAATGATTGGAAAAAGTCCTCGGGGGGGGGCAGCTAAGAAGCTGTAATTTAAAAAAATAATAAAAATTGCAGAAGTAAATGTTTCATGTCGAGGTGTCAGTGTGAGGTTTAACCCCCAGTGTGCTTTGGAAGTGGTCCCAAACCCAGAGCTGTAGGTTAGCACTGAGGTTTGCAAAGCTTTTGTCCCTCTGGTTCTGCCTTTAATTACAGCTGTGCTCTGTGTAGCAGTTTTTAAATTGTGGGGTGTCAGCTACACTCCAGCTCAAAAATTAGATTAGGCTTTATTTATTTTCTCCTTTGAGACAGCCACATCCTGCACTCATCTGGTGCCTTCCTCTGCCAAGACATCTCAAGGAGATTTAAGTGATGGGCAATAATAAACTAATAATCGACGACCTCTACAGTGCCAAGGTCTCTTCCTCCATCTGCTGCCTTTTCAAGAGCCCATCTTATGCTCAAGACAACCCTGCACAGGGAAATTCCCATCCTCACCATTCTTTCCCCAAGACAATGAAGAGTTTGCAAGTGAATGGGCCTGGAAGAAGTTTTGATTTATGCAGGAAAGAAAATTATTCAGGGTAGAGATTTTTTCTTGTAATCTGTTGCTCTTTGCTGGGAAGTCAGAGGAAACAGAGCAACAGAATGAAAGCTGAAGATTTGAGCGGAGTTGACCTGTTGCTTCTAACCTGTTTTTTCTGTGTGTTGGCAGCTCACTGGTCTCTGCTTTATTGTGCCACGCACCTTTGTGTTTGCTATGGGGACCATTGGAAACCCAGTTTGCATCATTGTACATTGAGTGACCTCTTTCTGTAGAACAGGCATGTCCAACCCAAGGCCCCATGGGATGCATGCAGCCCAGCCCAGCACACATGGCAGCATTTCCCCATCAAGCACCCCAGTCGTGTCTCTCTACCAGACTTCAATAAGCCTTCGCTTTTGAGGGGAAAAAATCCCTCGCTTCACAGTCACATCTTATTCATGTATTCCTATCATCGCCTTTTGGCAGCACACACATTTGTGAACAACAGCTTTCAAGGGTGAAGCGCAGGAAGAGTAAAATTTCATCAAAAATCTCTGATGAACACCTTGAGAGCTCACGAAGAATTGCAGCCGCATCCATCAAACCAGACTGATGCATTGGTTTCACAAAATCAAGGTCAAACATCCCACTAGTTTTCTGGTTTTGTTGCCTTCTTTTTCACATATTTTAATAAAAAGCATTAGAAATTAGCTTGTTTTGTTCCTCACGTATGTTAACTGCATGACATATTTTATGAGGGCTGCTCCAAAAATAGTGCCTCCTGTTGCATAATACTGGCTCGCAGCATCAGATGGCGGTGGTATGGCAGTGGAGGTTGAACCTTCCCACCAATATCCCCTTACATTTTGTTGCCATGTGACAGATGGCAGCAGACAGAATGGCATTTGACATGGAAATGTGTATGGAGCAAAGGAGTGTTATTGAATTCCTCCATGCAGAAAAAAATTGCACCCATTGATACTCATTGATGCTTGCTGAATGTTTATGGAGACCAAACAGTGGATGTGAGCACAGTGAGGCGGTGAGGGGTGCATTTCAACAATGGTGACAGTGACATTGGGTCCCCTCTGCTGGTGCAGATTCTTACGAGCATGGTGGCATGCAGGCTGGTGAAAATGCATAGCTGACAGTGGTGACTGTGTGGAAAAGAGAGTGTTTTGTAGCCAAGAATTTGCACTATTTAACTACATTATTGTGCTCTTTGTATCTGTTGTCATTTCCGTGGAAATAATTGGGAGGCGTTACTTTCGGAGCAGCCTTCCTGGATGCTGCCCTAGGCAGTTCCTCTTCACTCAGTGCAACCCGGGCAAGCCAAAAGGTTTTAGACTGACAACGTGGAGGAATTCAGGCACTTTAAAGCTTAGGGTGGGATGCACAAATCAAAAGTTAGGAAGAGTTTCAGCAGCGAGCAACTTTGGCTTGGGGAATTAAGGATTTTCAAGAGGAGGAGGTTGTGAGTACAGAAAAGGAAATCCCATCGTGTGTTTTTTTGTTGTTGTTGTTGCTGTTGTTTTTCTGCCCCATCTGTCAAATGGGGGTTAGTACCTCTGGGGCTGCTTATTCTTCTCCATCATTTTGGGCCGATGAAAACACTCCGGTCAGCGCTTAAATTATACGTGCCCTGGAGCTGCTTTACATTATCTGAAGCTTCAGTCCAACTGAGAACAAGGGCTGTATCAAGGAGCAGCGATAAATGTTTGCAAAATACATGAAAGATAAAACCCACGATGTCAATAACGACTGGTGCTATTCTGTTTCATCATATCACATTGGCAGTAGCTGACGGACGGGAGGTCGTACGAAGGAATCTCTTTTTATTTTTAGTAGCCACGAGACCCTTTTAAAACCTTCACCCCGATGTGCTGTAAGAGTAATGAATCATCCCCTCGGCGTGATGTTAGGATTCAGCACCACGCAGTGTTTTCAGGTGCGAGGCGGTGGATATTGTTCTGCGGATGAGTTTCCTTGTTAGCGTGGGTTTTTTTAAAAGGGTTCATTGAAGTGCCTTGCCATAAAATTATGCTTTGATCATATCCATTTGCTGTTAATGAATCCAGATGGGTTAGCAGCAACTGGATTGTAACTCTCTGATAATACATGCGCTGCCTTTCATTTTCTCACACGGAGTTTTGGAAGATCTTGTGCTGGCCCAGCTAACGAATCCAGCTGTATTAACATGGCCTAATGCATCCTAGTACATAGCATCCCCAGAGACACATGCAGATGTGTCAGGATTGCTTTGGAAAAGGTTAGAGTGGTTCAGAAAAATAGCCATTACATATCTGGTGCTGTCTTCTTTCATATGGTAATTCTCTTCTCTTTCTTCTTTTTTTCTTTTTTCTTTTTCCTTTTTTCTTTCTTTCTTTTTTTCTTTTTTTTTTTTTTTTTTTAAAGTCATACAGCTAGCTTAATATTCTCATTAAATCGAAAGACCTTATTCTATAATCAAGATATTGGCAAGAACTCATCCCTGGTTTTAATGTTGTTGTAATGGGAGAAACGACATAGAAACCAGTGATGCCCTCCTTTTTAACATCCAGTATTTGCTTTTTTAAGTTGTTGTTTTCTCAAATATTGAGTTACACAATGAAATACTGATGTGGCAGATGGAAACTGGCTCTCATTCATAGAATCATAGAATCATAGAATGACCTGGATTGAAAAGGACCGCAATGATCATCCAGTTTCAACCCCCCTGCTATGTGCAGGGTCACCAACCAGCAGACCAGGCTGCCCAGAGCCACATCCAGCCTGGCCTTGAATGCCTTCAGGGATGGGGCATCCACAGCCTCCTTGGGCAACCCATTACACTTTGTCACCACCCTCTGTGTGAAAAACTTCCTCCTAATATTTAACTTAAACCTCCCCTGTCTCAGTTTAAAACCATTCCCCCTTGTCCTATCACTGTCCATCCCTGTAGACAGACATACTCCTGTTTATATGCTCCCTTCAAATATTGGAACCTCTTAGCATGGTTGCATGTCCAAAGCATGAAGTTCTCTGCTATATGAGGACATATGGAAGGACAGAGTCTTTCCTGACTTAAGAGATATCAGTAAATATCTTGGTTCTGGAAATCCCATTCATGTCTCACAGTGAACTATCACTGGACAATGAGAAACATGATTATCCATGCAAAGAGGTACGTCATTGCTTTTTTTCTCCTGTATGATCTAGTAAGTCTGGTATTCTTTTTTCCCATGTATAAATGTTTACTTTAAAGCCTCACTGTTAGAACCAGCCCCAAAAGGAAGCAGTTGGATTAGGACTGAGACAACAAGGCAAATTCTGTATTTTCCATGTGTGCAGTTATAGATATTCTTCTGAATCTCATCAGTAGGTTGGGAAGTCGATTTGCCTTCTGCTTGGAGCCAGACATTGGCCTTTGTGGCACAGTTAGCCATTTCAGTGCTGAGGCACCTTTGCTCAACCCCTTTCCATTGCTTTTGAGCTGGCTTAGCTCTGAAGCTGAGGGTTGAGGGACAGCAGCTCCTTTATCAGCTCAAATGCAATGTAGGCAGCTGCTTGTAGTAACAGGAGCAGCAGCATCAACAAGAACATTGATAGGACAGGGGGTAATGGCTTTAAGTTGCACAAAGGAGGTTCAGGTTGGATATTAGGAAAAAATGACCCAGAGAGGTTGTGGATGCCCCATCCCTGGAGGCATTCAAGGCCAGGCTGGATGTGGCTCTGGGCAGCCTGGTCTGCTGGTTGGCAATCCTGCACATAGCAGGGGGTTGAAGCTAGATGATCATTGTGGTCCTTTTCAACCCAGGCCATTCTATGATTCTATGAAAAAATTCTTCTCAGGAGGAATGATGAGGCATTGGAACAGACTGTCCAGGGAGGTGGTGGAGTAATCATCCCTGGAGGTGTTCAAGAAACATGGAGAGGTGGCACTTGGGGACCAGGTCTCGTGTGCATGGTGGGGACGGCTTGATGATTGGACTAGATGATCTTACTGGTCTTTTCCAACATTCATGATTTTATAATCTTAAAGATCATCTAGTTCCAACCAGTTACTGTTAACAAGGTTGCTACCCACCAGATCAAGCTACCCAGGGCACCATCCAGCCTGGCCTTGAATACCTCTGGGGATGGGGCATCTACAGCTTCTCTGGACAACCTGTTTCAGTGCCTCTGAGTAAAGAATTTCTTCCTAACATCTAACTGAAATGTCCTCTTTTATAGTTCAAAGCCATCTCTCCTTGACCTATCCCAATTTTCCTTCTGCTTACGTTTTCTGGAAGTCCCTTGGAGTCACCGAATCAAGGGTTTGAAGAAACCTTAAATATCATTGAGCTCCATGCCAGCATGTCCCCAGTGTAACTGGAGTCCAACATTTCTCAAATGAAGCACAACTCCCAGTGCCTTGGTCTCATTCTTTGCCTTTGTGCTTAGCTCAGGAGGAGGCCTTCATCCTACCAAGCCTAATATTAATTCAATTTGTATCAGCTTGGGACTTTGATAACCTTCCTTCTGTATTGTTTATAGCAACAAAATTAAATACAGCAGACAAGTCACCTTGCCTTGCCTCAGAAATCCCAAAATTCGTGTGGGGCTCTGTAAATCTTGGATGTTATCAATGCACAGTACCTCCTTCCTCCTGCAGGCTGTCTCAGCTCGCTCATCTGTAGGCTGTGAAGCAGTGTCTTTGATTTTCAGATTTGCCCTGTACTGCCTGTGATTCTATTAAAATTGTAGTAACAAAAGGATTGCAAGGTGCTGCTTATCCTCATTCTGAGTGCTTGTCCCCAACACATGTAGTTTGTACAGATGTGAGCAGTGGGTATAGGGTAGTGAAACACTGGCACATATTGCCCAGAGAGATGTTGGATGTCCCATCCCTGGAAACACCCAAGGTCAGGCTGGATGGTGCTCTGAGCAACCTGATGGAGCTGTAGGTATCCCTGTTCAGTGCATGGGAATTGGATTAGATGACCTTTGAGGGTCCCTTCCAACTCAGACGATTCTATGATTCTGTGATGCTGTGATCAAACATCTGAATGTTGAAGTTGCATCTTGTGAACAACAAACCCATTGAGCTTTGTTGGTCCTGGGCCAGATTTTTCCCAACCTGATATTCAAGACCTTTAGCCATCCCTCTTCCTCTCTCACGTGGTATCTACTTTTTCCTCTTTTGTTCTGTTTTATGTCACTTGGTGGCATGGACTCTTCCAGCATCTGCTCAGTGTCAGAGAGGATCAGCTGTATGGTTGCATCTGTCACATTAATTAGCAAAACATGAGAAGGCTGGTATTAAGATATATCGGCTATTTCTGCTTCTACTTTCTTTTTCAGAGCACAGTAATTGTGGAGAAGACTGTTCAAGACCTGATGAACCTAATGCATGACTTGAGTGCCTACTCGGATCAGTTCCTCAACATGGTGTGTGTGAAGCTCCAGGAGTACAAGGACACCTGCACCCTTGCCTACAGGTATGAACAGGATCAGAAACCCATGAGTGCTGGAGATGCTGCTCATCTTCTTTTGCTTCATGACACGAGTAGGAAGGAGTTACTTCTAGAAATCTGAAATAGTGATCGTTGCCATATGCAGAGTTTTGGCTTCCCAACGACTTTGTACTTACCACCCTATGGTTTAAGCTTTTTAAGTCATAGAATTGCCAAAATTAGCAAAGATCTCTAAGATCATCCAGTTCAACTTCCAATATTTCCCCACTAAACCAAGTCCCTTAGTGCAACATCTACACGTTTCTTCAACATTTCCAGGGACAGAGTCTCAACCACCTCCCTGGGCAACCCATTCCAGTGTGTGGTAGGTGATAGCAGAGCTTAGAAACAGCGTGGCTTTGTTCTTAATCAGGTAAAAGTTGGCCTCAAGTTGCAGATGGAGAGCATAAAGCATCGTCTCTAACATAAATGGATGCTTAATGGGCTGACAGTTGGACCTGACAATCTTGGAGGCCTTTTCCAAGCGTAATCATTCTGTGATTCTCTAAAGCTATTGCTTGCTTGTAAAACAAGTCAAATCTTTCCATTTGAACCATTCCATTCTTTGTTCCCTTTTTTTTTTTTTAAAGAACAGCTGTAGTTTAGTTACATAGAGATTTGAGTATTCAGATATCATGCCAGTAGAAATTCATAACCACAACACTCCATGTAAATACGCACATACTGGGTTTTGTGGCACTTGCCCAAAACCTTCACGTAGATTTACTCTTTTAAGGAGTCATTATATGCTCTGTTCTGTGCTGTTCATCATTTTTTTGGGGGGAAGGAAGATCTCTCTCTAACTGCTTCCCAAACCATGGTGTGGATGCTAGACTTCGTGAGGTCCCACTGGGCTCAGGGTTGGGATGCAGAGTTTGAGTCCTTTGGGTACTTTATCATAGATTTCCTTGGTAACCATTAATAAGTAACATATTCTATGTACATCTCAGCTGCCCATCTGTAAAATGGCTCTCCCTGGAGAGAGGGGCCAGGAGCATGCCCCACGCCGCGGGGATAAATACTTGCATTGAAAGACACTAAAGATGCTGCGGCAATGTGGGCTATAATAGCTGCTATACATAATCTCCTTTAATAGCTAATTGAGGCTGGCGATAGCAGGGGAAGCTGAAAAAGCCCCTTGTGTTTTCTGACCAAAAGCATTAAGAAATTATTTCCTATTGCCTGATTTCATTCAGAAGAAGCTTCATCTGGCGAGCGGCTGCGTATGGGCTCATTATTATTATTAATAGCACCAACAATAGCAGTGAGAACATATGGGGGCTAAACGGCGTCCGAGCGCGCGTGTAAATTGGTAGCTATGCTTGTGCCATTGTCCAAAATGCTCATATTTTATATGAAACTTCATTGACTGGAGCCAGACAATAGATGTAATTTCTTTGGCTTGAACTTAAAGGTCCTTCCTTCCTTCCTTTCCTGATACCATTCCTGGCTTTGGCACCTGCTGAGGCATAATTAGGACAGCCCTCATTTGGCAATATCCTGATTACAGCAGGAGGAAAAACAGGAAATGTTCTAGTTTTGCTGCTAGCAAATGACTGACTGAAATAGAAATCTATATACATTTCAAATGATTCAGAGGAATACAGCAGCTATCCCTGTGAACAGTTCAATGCACGGGGTCGGCATGCCCTCTGCAGGGACATTGCATCTCTACGGCTCAGCACTGACCATGGTTTTGCTTCAGGGTTTGAGAAGGATGAATCTTCACAGTGATAGAGTTAGAATTCTGCTTAAAATCAGAATCAGCCCCTTAGAGCTGTATCCCAGTGCAGAGCTATTGGAGAAAGGGAGTGTGTATCTGCTCTTGAGATGTCAAAATAGTAAGAATATGGGAAGGCAGAGAGATGGTTTGCATAAGATGTACACGTGGCATTTGTTCCCTTCCCATGTGCATGTGTTTTCTGAAGAATAGAAAGAAACATGGAGGAAATGTATTCAAATACAGTCTCTTCAAAGGAAGATGCTTTCATTTGGAGCCTTCGCAGTACAGATAGCTCCGTCAGGACGTCAGCATGAAAAAATGCCAAGCTGAGCTTTTTCAAGTTTGATTTCCACTTGGCTCTGATTTTCTAACAAATACAAAAACTAACAGGGCTGATTGTGGGTGGAACGGTTCTTTATATAAGCAGCAACTACAGATCTTCTTGCTTTAATTGATGACAAATTTTGGAAGTGTGTATTATCCAAGCTAAATGAGATGTCTTCAGTTCATGAGAAGTTTGACACAGACTGTTTACAAATGTTGAGTTCTGTTTTTCACCCCATCTCCAACTTTTTTCACCCCGTCTCCACTGAACAAGTATTTTCTTGTGCTTTTTTCAACCTGTTTGAAGAATCTGAATTCAGTTACACGAATGACTCTAAGGTCTGTGAAAAGAGATGGACATTTCCAAAGAGAGATTCGCCTTAAAACATAGCCATAGTGTCTGGAGGTGCCCAGTTCTCACCATCAGCTATGAAACAAGTTTGTGGTAATCAGCCTCCTGGTTGAACTGCCTGCTGTGTCTGTAAAATTAGGTGGGGTAGGTCTGTTTGTAGCCCTCTGCTAACATTATGAGTAAACTCAAATAAAACTAAACCCCCCTTTTATAGATAAGATGGAGGCCGGTAACAAGTGGTGTCCCCCAGGGGTCTGTCTTGGGACCAGTGAACTTTAACATCTTTATCAATGACAGCTATGACAGAATCGAGTGCACCCTCAGCAGGTTTGCCGATGACACCAAGCTGAGTGGTGCGGTCAACACGGTTGAAGGAAGGGATGCCATTCAGAGGGACCTCAAGAAACTAGAAAGGTGGGCCCAAGTGAACCTGATGAGGTTCAACACAGCAAAGTGCAGAGCTTTGCACTTGGGCTGGAGGAATCTCAGGCATCAGACTGGACATACAGACTGGAAGGAGCAGTCCTTGAGAGCAGCCCTGTGCAGAAGGACCTGGGGGTCTTCACTGATGAAAAACTTAGCATGAGCCAGCAGTACGCCCTTGTGGCTCGGAAGGCAAATGGTATCCATGGTATCCTGGGCTCCATCAGCAGAGGGATGGCCAGCAGGGACAGGGAGGTGATTGTTCCCCTTTACTCTGCTCTTGTGAGGCCCCATCTGGAATACTGTGTCCAAGTGTGGAGCCCCCAGTACAAAAAAGACAGGGAGCTGTTGGAGAGGGTCCAGAGGAGGGCCACAAAGATGATCAGGGGACTGGAGCACCTCCCCTATGAAGACAGGCTGAGGGAGCTGGGCTTCTTCAGCATGGAGAAAGAAGGCTGTAGGGTGACATCATAGCAGCATTTCAATACCTACAGGGAGCCTACAGACAGGAGGGGAATCAACTCTTTGAAAGGGTAGATAACTGCAGGATGAGGGGAAATGGTTTTAAGTTGAGGGAGGGGAGATTTAGGCTGGATATCAGGGGGAAATTCCTTACAGAGAGAGTGGTGAGGTACTGGAACTGGTACTGGATGCCCCATCCCTGGAGGTGTTCAAGGCCAGGTTGGATGGGGTCCTGGGCAGCTTGGGCTACTACTAAATGGAGGGGTTGGTGGCCTTGCATGTGGCAGGGGGGTTGGAGCTTCATGATCCTTGAGGTCCCTTCCAACCCTGGCCATTCTGTGATTCTGTGATAAGGAAATGAGAAGATGAATTCATCCAATCTGAGGGATGGAAAGTCAAAATGGGATTTCTCTTGTCCCCAAGAAGTGCTTTTACCACTCAGTTTAATACTCTTTACTGGTATCTTCCCCTTCTTAAGCTTCATTAAGTTTTCTTTATTTGTAAGTTGTCTTTGGATCTAAAAACTTTCCAGGCAGGTTCTGTGTCCCTCAGACCACCAGGTGACTGGCATGTGTTGAGCATACTTCTCTTAAACTCTTAGGAATTTGAGCAGAGCTCAACATGGCAACATCCCCTTGGCCATGGGAAGAGAAAAAAATCACTCCCAAATACTACTGACACAACTCAACAGAGCCCAGTTAGCCACTGTGGTGCACAGATGTTTACCTAATGAAAATCTTTGATTCCCAGCTGTGTCCAGAGATGTTCCCCATCAGTCTACTCCCAGCCTGGGCATATCCTGATGCCAACCTGGGACCACGACCACCAGCAGATGTTTTCTGGCTAAAACTCATTGAGCTGTGGAAGAGCAAATCCTTTTGCACATGTGCTGTCACCTGTGCAAGACTTACACCTATTCCCTATCCACTCCTGAGAGCTGGGTACAAACAGATGGCATTTTTCTGGGCCCATTGAGCTGCGAATTAATTAGTTGATTATGGCTCTGGTGGTGGCAAGTAACCCTTTACAGCAGCAGGAATAATTGCATAGGACTTTGGGAGAATGGAGGTGTTTGGAAGGAAGCACTTTGCACTAAAACATGTCATCCTGTCTTGTGATAATTTACTCGAGGACTTGAATTAGGTTGACAGTGATAAGAAGGTACATAGGCTGAAATCTGACTGAGATGTTAGAAAGAAAAGGAAGGGAAAAAGGTGTCTTTAATTGATGGGGAAAGCTGGGCTTCCAACAGAGATTAGGGTACGTTCCACCTTATTTAACACCTTCCATAATGAGGAGGTGGTTACATAAAACCACCCTGTCAATAAAAATTAAGAGGTGTTGCAACCGTGGGAAAGAGTAAGGAAATAATTCAGAGGGATCCGTGTAGTGATGGCAGTGTCCCAGCATTGAGGCATCCTACTGATTGCAATGAAGAAATCTGCCAAGGACTCCAATGGCTCACGGTGCCATGAGTAAAATATCACCGAAAGTTAAGAAAAAAACAGAATTGTGTGGGTTAGGCTCCTGGAAAAATCTGACCCTAAAAAAGCAAGGAGACCTATCTCAGTTTGGAACTCGCTATAGCAGCCAGATGGGCATCCTTCTCTTTTCCCTTGACATCCACTTCAAAAAGCAATAGCGTTTTTGGAGAGCAGATAAGGATCATAAAACACAGAGGGATCTCTGTGCTCTATCTGACTCCATAGAAGACCCCCAAAGATGGTTTTCAATTCTGTACATCCAAGGGGCTATGATAATGCTGTAAATAATTGAGTACTGAGGCTGAGTACTGAGTCGACTGTAAGGGAAAATATCAGGGAGCAATGGAATGCAACTGAGTAAAGTAAAACATAAGCACAGTATTAGGATTCTTTTCTTTGTCCGAGAGTTAGATTTGTTCATCTGTGAAATAGACTCCCAAGGGAAGGAGTCTATTACTACAGTCATTTAAATCTGGAAAGGAGAAACTGATGGCTGATGTATTCCATAGAACAGTTGTCCTGCCTTGGCAGAGAAATGGCCAAATATCATCAAATCCAGTTTTTCTAGCTTGGATGTCAGAGATTCTAGTGGAGTGTTTTTTTCCCAATGTGTTGAGCAGTGCTTTTTTTCATAAACAGAAAAATACCAAGTTCCTAAACAGCAGCAGAAGGCCAAATTGATATTTTCAAGCTGAGGTCTTCTGTGGCTGGAAATAGAATTCATTCTTTTTTTGTTGTTGTTGTTGTTTGTCTGTTGTTTTTGTTTGTTGTCTGTTCAATTTGTGGCAAATTGAACATGAAATTTAAAGATAAGGAATATTTGTATGTAAGCGCATGTGACAAATTCATTCTCACAAATCGTGTGTACTTACCAAGCAGAGGTTGTTTCCTTGGTGGTAGGTGAAAGGAGCAATTGGCTGCTGGTGGGAAAAAGAAGTAATCTGCTCTCTTTCAAGATAAATCAGTGTTGGTTCCTACCTCAGTGCCATTTTCACTCTTTTTCAAAAGGCATAAGCCTGATTAATATGAGACTGGTTAACTCGCATAACCCCTTCGAAATCTGCAGCATCCTTATTGTGATCCTGCATAACCCTTCCCAAAACCACCACTGGAATGGTAGTGCCCCATGCAGCATTCCAAATGACATCCTGAAGTGTGCAGCCCAGTGAATGTCGCTGTGAGGTCCAGATCTATCTGACATGGCTTCAGCCAGCACCCATCTGTCCATAGTGCAGCACCCAGCAACTCCAGTTCTCAGTTGGCAGACACAGCATTGAGTTCCTGCATCTTTTTCATGTAACCAGAAAGAGGGCAGTACCACCGTGTTCTTGCTCTGAGAGGTGTGGATGGATGACATCTCTTCTTGAGCTGAGAATGCAGTCCAACTTGTTACTATGCAAAGACCTCCTAGAAGAACCTTTTAGAGGTTTGTCAGTGAAGAAAATGGGTGGTAGGATGTAGAAGGAAACACCAGTACCTCTAATTCCCTCTTGCTTTTTCTAAGAAGGTAAAAAATGCCTCCTAGATCTTTGCAACATAATGAACAACTCAAGAGTGGGAGAGAATTCTCAGCTCACAGGTGTGCCAGTAAATCAGAATCACTTAGGTTGGAAAAGACCACTAAGGTTGTCTAGGTTATCCAGCTGTTGACCCATCACTACCATGCCCACTAAATCATGTCCCTCACTGCCACAAAAATAGCAAGCATGGAAGAGCACTGTGCCATGATCTTGAGCAAT
Organism: Perdix hodgsoniae; assembly: GCA_035772895.1. Classification (NCBI taxonomy): domain Eukaryota; kingdom Metazoa; phylum Chordata; class Aves; order Galliformes; family Phasianidae; genus Perdix; species Perdix hodgsoniae. The sequence continues at coordinate 700,305 of JAPSGF010000101.1, read as the reverse complement.
CCCAACACAAAAATTAGACAGCTAATTGACTCCTCCAGGTACAGTATCCCTTTTATCTCCTGCAACTGACAGTGAGGATTTCTGATTAAACAGGGAAAGTCTTCATAACCGGAATACACTGTGATCTTTGATTCAATTTCACACATATATACAGTTCAGCTGCAAACTGTGTTGTTAGTTGTTTTGGATGTCTGGAGGGAAGATTCAGGCCCCTTCGCTTCCTTTCATTGCTTCAGACCTGCTCCCCATGTAGGGCCAGCTGGTGTGCAGTGAGCTGATACCTCCCACCCAGGTCTTCCTGGTCAGGTTTCCACATGGCACTCACAGCACAATCAGCAGCCAATGGTGGCCTCAGTTGAGATGGTAGAGAGCAAATGAGCTGTAGAGAAACTGCCTTCTCATTCTCTTAGTACAGAATGACCTCCTCCAGTTGTGTAAAATGATTGTAAGTTGAATGATTTCAGGGGTGGGAGAATATGGCCAAGGGGCTCTATCAGCATACATCTTGAGTCGTGAGGAATTTATATCACATCTGTTTGTGCTCTTATGCCTTCCCCACAAGTTCTTTGTTGAACTCCTCTTTGGACCCATTCATTAACACTCTGTTTTGCAGGTCAGTACGTGGTAGATATTTTAAGTCATACGTGTGGAATCCTGCGAAACGTTGAATTTACTTTGCAGTAATGTGATTGTTATTTGTTTCCCACAGGAGCATCGTGCAGTCAGATGAAAAGCTGGTGATCAGTGCATCCTGGGCTAAGGATGATGACATCAGCAGGCTCCTGAAATCTCTGCCCAACTGGAGCAACATGGCTCAGCCCAAGCAACTGAGACCCAAGAGAGAGGAAGAGGAAGATTTTATAAGGTAAAATATTTTATAGCTGAAATTGCAAAAGGTTTTAAAATAGAAGTAGCAATGGTAAAAACAGCTGGAAGCAAAGTAATTACAGCGTTGTGTCTCCGGGTATGAGAGGAGTTTCAGCAGTGATCTTTCTTTGACTGGAGTAGTAAAACATGAGTTCATATGCCTTTACAAGAAGGCACCATCTTTGTTGAACTGAGAACTTCCTGTGCATTGCCTAGGTTCAAACAACACTCTCAGATACAGGGTTGGATTTTGGGATGGTCCTCTGTGTAGCCAGGAGTTGGATTCAGTGATCCTTATGTGCCCCTGACAATTCAGGATAGTCTGTGATTCCATGATTCCAAACAATTCTGAAGCTCTTTATCCTTCGAGAACAAGAATAAAGTGGAGCTCCACAGATGCAGCAAGAAAGAAGAGAGGAAGACCACAAGTCAATAAGGAGACTTCAATAGCAGCCACCAGCTCACTACATTCCTGCATTTTTTTTACTATTCCTGATCTCTCTGTTGTTCATCCACAGATATTTGTATGTAAAACAAATCAGGAAGGTGACTGGCACAAAGGAAGAAGAGAAAGGGTTGTTTTTAATTCACAGAATAGAACAGAATCATAGAATTATCCAAGTTAGAAAGGACCTTCAAGATCATCAAATCCAACCATCAGCCTGACCTACTGAATCTCATCACTAAACCATGTCCTTCGATATCTCTAGGGCTGAGGACTCCACCACTGTAGTGGGCAGCCTGCTCCAATGCTCAACGGCCCTTTCCACGAATAAATTCTTCCTATTATCCATTCTAAACCTTCTCCGGGACAACTTAAGACCATTAAGAAAAACAGTTAGGACTCACCATTGTGATCACCACTTGTTCTTGTCAACATTGCACTGAACACTGTGTCCTAACACGCCCTTCACCCAGTTTGAAATTAAGCCAGAATCTCTTATTTGTATTGTGGAACACCTTCCTCAGATCTTTTAATGACTTCTTTCCTTCCAGTCTTGAACCTGATAGGCTTTTTTCTGTCTCTAGAGGAATCAAGCTTCTTTCCGTTCTGTAACATTCCTGTTTAGTGCAAGTTCTTTGTCCTGCTCGATGACCCATGCAATGGACAGAGCACTGTCCTTCAACCTAATGGTGGGGACAGCTGATTGTACTGGAGAGGAATTCCCACATCAAGAATTGACACCAAAGCTGCTCTCTACACCAGAGCAGTTTTTCATCTCCATCCAGAGCCCAGCATTTACTAAGGACACTCAAAAGGTGACTGATCTGGAAAAATAGTGATATCTCTAGTGAGTATTCACTCAGAGGCAACTTTCTGTATCCAAAAAAATGCTTTCTACCTTTTCTTTTTAGCCTGTATGTGGGCAGATTGCATTTCCTTGCACACTGTAAATTGTTTGTTCTTTGAATCATTGGCCCATCTTGAAGAACCAGGTCCTCTTTGTCATTCCGGCGAGTCAAAAATCTTGTCTGCACATTCCCATTACTATTCATCACATCCGTGATTGGCATTTGGCTATAAAACTGTAGGAGTAAGTGAAGCTGTTGAAAATTAAAGTCTAATTTGCCCAGATTGTCATTTTCCTTGTTCAGTGAATGCAAGCACAATAACATAAAGATGAGGCAGTCTAGAGAGGGAAACGACAAGAAATATAAAATACGTCTAGTCACAGAAATATTTGCTTGTACTGCAGTGGGTGTAATCAGCACTGCCAGTGTTTTTATAATTCTGATGATACCAAAAGGATGCAGAGCCCTTAAGGTGGGTTGGGTTTTTTTTGAGATTTGTGGATTCGATCCTGCTCTCCATTTTTGTCTTCGTATTATTCCTTTGTTTCTTGACATGAACATGGGATGCCCCACTGGCTCTTTTTGTGATTTATGAACCATCAGCCTCAGGCACCGGAACCCAAAATGACTCAGTGCTGGATACTACAGAGTATAACTTGCTAACATATATTCCTGGACTGGCCAAGCTCAGTCTGATGATAGCAGTGCCAGCATTTTGATCCTGGCATCCATTTTATTCCAATATTGTCACTTTACTAACCATCAGTTGAAGCATTTTGTGAAATCGTATCAGAGATATTAAAATAGAAAGTCCTATTAGGTCATCTACATTGAATTCACTAAGAAAAGCTCCTATACTCTGCCTATTTTTTAGCCTAGACACTAGGACAAAGATCTTTTCTCAGTATCTGTTTGCACAGAGCATCGTGTATTAAGCCTGAGTTCCTCAGAGTGCTGTTAGAATGCTCCTGTAGCATTAATTTAAATGATAATAATTGGTCTGGACCAGTTTTAGCCGTTGATGGTAAGCGACGTGGCTTATAAATTTCTTCAAGAATCTCTGCATGGTTGAATAGGTCTCTCCTGAAAGCTTCAAAATAAAATTAATTGCTTGTCCAATTTTTGTCATCTTCTTTCCATTTAAACACACTTTTTTGTCAGACTTTCTCTAATACAGAGGAACGTGAATTCTTTGCTGCTGTTGCTTCTTTCTTTCCCTCTTGGCATTGCTGATGAATTGGGAATAATTCTGCTATAGCTGTCAATGCCTGAAGGCAGCTGCAGAGCCAAAGGGGACTGGGTATTGCAGATATCTTGGTTAGGGTCATCTCTGCGATGACAGAGCCCACCCAAGATATTTAAAAGTTAATACATAGAAACCTACCTGTGTTCACCCACTCAGTCTGATGAGTGTTACTGAATAAAACATGTCCTGAAAGTTTACAACTGGTTTTTAGACCGTGGTAGGAAGAGTTATTGGTGCACTGTTTTCTTTCCCTCTGCCTCCTCAGCTTTCCTGTAACTCATTTGTTTAATTAAAAGGAAGTATCCAAACGCAGTGCCTTTGCAAAAAAAAAAATAATAATAATCCTCGTGCATATCTGTGTTGACAGTGATTGATTCTGTTGTCTTAACCTGCCACTATCTCTTTGGCGAATGCATGTCAAAAGGCAGGGTTGGATACTAGCAGAATCTCCCCATTAATATTCTGGCATGGTTGGCCAGACAAAGGGACCTGATTGAGCATATTATAGTAGCTCAGAACTTGGCAAGGGGAGAAAGGAAAGAAAAGTCGTGCCTCTATTCATATAATTAGTTTTTAAAGCTCTGAAGGCTATTTGGCAGTGGGGCGAGTGTGAAATATGCTGCCCTTATCGCTTGATAAAGGTTACCCTTCAGTTCATTACTGAATCAGATATGTTGGTGATAAAACCCAGAGATGTACAATTTCCAGGTTTGCCTTTGACGAGGAAAAGCAATGTAAAAAGAGCTTCAGATCTGGTCACACTCAAGTTACAGCAGAAATTCTTGGTTTTCAGTGCAGCTCTGCAGCAGAAAGGGTGGCAAGTAGCAAGGACATGTTGCACCCAGGAGAAACTGTGGGTCTGGGGAGCTGAGGGATGCGGGCTTGCAAATTGTGTTTGCCTGGAAACCTCAAGTTGATTTCAAGATCACCCCACAGCACAGATTATTACAGTTGCAGATCTGAGACACCCAATCTGTGTTAGGAGGAGGATGGAATGATTTCACTTCTTCTCATCTTTGAGTTCCAGGGCTGAACATCAAACCTGGGAGCAGATTCTCAGGCTGGAGCTGGTGTAGCAATAAAAAAAAACACAAAACCACAGTTCTCAGTGTCTCCTTTTACCACATGCATTTTCTTCTCACTCCGTTTATTTTTCTGCTGAGAATTAGGAAAACAGTAAGAATTTTCTAATGAGAATGAGAAAAATTCTTTCTCAGAAAGAGTGGTAGGTCATTAGAGCACGCTGCCCAGGGAGGGGGTGGAATCACCATCCCTGGAAGTTTTCAGGAAAGGAGTGGATGTGGCACTGAGGGATGTGGTTTAGTAAGCATGGTTGGATAGACCATTGGTCAAGATGATCTCAGTGGTCTTTTCCAACCTTAATGATTCTGTGATTCTGTTAATAACCCTGATTTCAGGGCCAGAGTACAACATATGCTTGCTGCCTCTCCAGTTCATCTGCAGACAGTCAAACTCACTTGCTCTGCACGGAAAGGAAGGAATATATTCAAACAGCATGGAAGAATGCCTGTACAACAGCAGATCCTTCACCAAATGATCCCAAACGGCATTGGTCAGGACAGTTATTTTATCCCCGCTGCTTAATAGGATCACCCCTCCTCCCTTGATTCAGGCAATGAAGTCCTCTAACAGTATTTCCAGTGTAAAACTGAAGCCTGCATGAAAATCTGTGAGTACACTAGAAATGTTAAACAGTTGGACAAGACAGATGGCTTGGACAAGTTGGATAAGTTGGACAAGTTGGATGAGTGGGGGAATGGACTAAAGGAAGTCTGATGAGAATGCATGGCAAAAAGTATATCCTCCAGTCTTGGGGCTGAAATTTGTGCAAGTTAATGAAATTAGTGTTGTGCAAGTTCGGTGTCTGCTCTTGATCACATCTTGAATTGGTTCAGCTGCTTCCAAGTGGACTGGCATCCTTTACATTTTCCATTGCATAAATAGTCTATTCCAAACAAGGCTGCTGAGGAAGGTGGTAGAGTCATCATCCTTGGAGGTGTTGAAGAAAAGTGGACACTTGGCACTGAGGGACGTGGTTTAGTGAGCATGGTGGGACTGGATTTGGTGATCTTGGAGGTCTTTTCCAACCAGAAATGAACTGGGGCAATTTGCACTGGCGCCGCAAGCTCTTCTGTTGGTGTGCAAGGTGAGAGCTGCAAAGACAAGAGTATGGAGTTCTTCTTCTGCCCTGGGATTGGGTGTTCTTCCCTTCTTCCACCTCTCTCTGGGCAGCCAGAAGACACTAGCAAAGGTCTTTGTCAGAAGCTGAGTCCTAGGTTAATCCATCTGCTGTCAGAAGGGTGTTTTTTGTTGCATTAGATTTGGAGCTTTCCATTATTCTTATTGTCTTTTGATGCTGAAGCCTTGATGTTTCAAGGAAGGCTTTTCCCTTTCTTTACCTCTTAGCTTTCTCTCCTGTTTTCAGCAGTGGCTTCCCTGTCTCTCTTTTCTTGTCTTTTTCTCTCTCGAGAATAAAAGCTCTTCCTCTCCAGCTTTTCAGGCTCTATTTATTGTGTTCATAATACTTTGAAAAGGTAAAAGAAATGGTTCTGGAAGATTGGCAGCCGACTCCGTAGACCTCCTTTTTCCTCTGCTGGGACTATGAATCTGGGTGTACTGTAGGTGTGAGTCATTTCCATTTGATGACAATCTGCTCCTTTATGTGAAATGAGTTTCTAGATCTCTTCTTAGATCCTGTAGAAAAATGTGTCTGAATGCTTTCATGATGAGCAGAACTGATGAGAAACCCTATTGCTGCTGGGTCTTATCTGAGTGGTACAAAATAGGGCAGACACATGGACTAAATGGCCTGTAATGGTCCCTTCTAACTCAAATGATTCTGTGATCTTCACATGGCCTCCCCTTATCTGAGAAGTTCCCTTTGTGCTTTTGCTTGTCTTGTGAAGGCAGAGAAGTTTGGGGGGGGGTTGTGCTGGATTTGGGTGTTTTGATTAATTTAGGATGGGGACACTGGGGGATTATCTGTGTTCTTGACCTGAACTCCAGAAGAATGTCTTAACTTCAGATTCATGAATCCTACAGATTGCAGTATCTATTGAAATGAGTGCAGCAATGCTCAGCTCTTCTGCCATGGTACCCTTCTGGGTGATGTGTGTGTCCCCTACCTACAAAGGGAAGGCAGAGCAAGTATGTGGAGATTCAGCTTCTCCGCAAATGTTTAACAACAACTCCTGCATTCACAAGGTTTAATATCATTAAATCCCATCATTAGAACTACACAATATACTCCAAGTCACATCCTTGTCTGCTGTGACAAATTATATAATACAAACCTAACAAGACTGGGATAGTCAAATAAATGTGAGACAATGGCATGTAATGTTACAGCTTATAACTGTCCATTAGCCGTGTCTGTTTCTTTCTTGATGGTGTTTCAACTTCCTAGCAGAGATGAGGAGCTGGCACCCATCACCCTGCTTCCTAACCTAATAGAGTTGCACAGATTGTTGTCAGGGCTTTGCAAATCCCACCGAACCTCAAATCAGGGTTGACTTTAGGCTGGGCTGGATCTTCAGTCCTTTAAAGCTGAATACTGTAGGTTGGCGGAGTGAATTTATATCCGCCGAGGATTCTCTGCAGCATCTTTTCATCATGACTACAATGCTGTTTGGATGTGCTGCAACAACAACAAAAAACTGTTCTTGTGCTGAATTTTTAAAATACCTCGAGGTGCTGAATCTTTGAAACAAGTGAAACCACAGCTTGTGTAGAAATAGGGCTGGGCTTGGTTTTATTGTTCTGGTGGCAGCGAATCATTACGGATGGCTTCTTGGGCAGAAATTAACCCACGTGGGTTGTTTGTTTTGGTGCTTGCACAGTTTCTTTATGATTGTTGAACAAATTCTGGTGCAGTATGAAGCAGCAAGCCTTTTTTTTTCTCCTTTGCTTTATAAATAAGAGCATAGTAAGAATTTCTTTGAATTGATTCAGGGGAGATCTGTCTGCCTGCGTAGTTTCTACATACAGTTTTAACTGACTCAATGGCTAAGTTGCAGGAATAGAAAATAAAATATCTTTGTCCTGTTAATGGTTCAGTAGATTATTTTAGGATATTTCCATACAGCCACATCTCTACCTGCTGCTCTTAGCCTTGATTTAAATTTGTTTTGTTTCTTCTCTGCAAGCAGTCAGTGCTCAGTGGAGAGCATCTCTCTGAGGTCAGGACAGTGTGGGAAAGGACAGGAGGTCCTCATCAGGTCAGTGTGTTCATGGGGTCATCCCAAGGGATGGTTCTTGCTGCCTCCCCACTTCCTGCAGCTCCATGCTGCCTCCCAGGGATCTTCTTCCTTGGCCTTATTTGCAGAAGGGATAATTGAAGCTAATTTCTTGGCAGAGAAAAGAGAGAGGAGCAGTAAGTGAATGCAAAGCTGCTGCCAAGGGTACATCAGAGACCTCCTTCCTCGTTCTGCCATATTGATGTGGACACTTGGCTGCTTTTCAACTCTTCTCTGGCACTGTCAGAGTGCCTTAAATGTCACCCAGGTCATTTTAATTTATCACATATGCTCTTCCCTGGCCCTTCTTCCCTAGTGTACAAACTTCTCGTCCTCCCATGTATGCTGGGAGGGAAAGCCTCACATGCTGTCATCAGTCCCTGTGTTTCCAGTCAGTTCAGCTCAGTAGGTCGTTTGATTTTATTAACAGCTCATCTCTTAAATGCGTTGCTATTGCTCTTGGTTTCTGAAGGAAAAGAAGGGAAGATTATTTCTCTGTAGAAAACTGTTCAAGGAAACCACAATTTCTCCCCATCGCTGCTGGTAGCTGTGCATTCTAGGCAGCATCTGTGAGAATAGAGTGGGTCTGGTGCTGATATGTCACTGACCACAGTATTAGAGAGAAAAAAAATACGTGGAAATTAATGGCTTAGCAAAGGGAAACTAAATCAAATGCTTTGTTAATCCAAGGATTTAGCTAGCACTCTGTCCTCTGACAAAGCAGAGATGTAAGAGTGAATCCTGTTGTGGCACATACAAATCCCATAGGAATCAAGACCAAAAAGGCAACAAAGTATTGTGGCACCAGCATGGCATACTCTTAAAGAGCTCCCATATAGAAACAGCTGGGCAGTGCAGAAATATGCCTGAATTCTCTTTATTTACTGCATAGTTGATAAGCAGTATTAATCTCTGTCTTGAGCATCAGTATATACACACCTGAATTAACTGCAGGAGAGTGGAGCATTGCCTTTTGTTCCAGTTCTGTAAAACACTCCATCATGAACTGCTTGGTTATGAGATTTTCTTGCTGGAAATTCCATCTCTGAGTGCTCACCAAAACCTGACGTGTCTTTTTTTGTTTGTTTTTTCCTATTGGAAAGCTTTGGCAAAATCCAAAGGAAGTTTGTAGTTAAGGTACAATAGGATTTGAATTTTCAAAGTCATGGTAATTCAAACCAAGGGTACCAACTCTACCATCCAAAACTTGTAAGTTATAGGTGTACAATGGCTGCAGTTTGATTTGTATGTCTGTCTCTATATTAGATAAATGCTTTTAGATTGAAATGTGGCTGAAAAAATACTGGCTGAAAAACAGTATGGGAATAAAAGGTCTGAAGATGCTATTCTAATTTTCAGAGTTAATGTTGGATATTGAATTGATTTGTTTTTTTTTAATATGTCCTTATCATTAAACATTTAGCTTTGCAAATTTAATGAAGACAAACACATACAGCAAATGCTCTCTGAAGGGAGCATCCCAAATAGCAGCAGTTTGCTTCAAGGAAGCACTTGCTAACAGTAGGTTGAAAATTAAATTACTGGAACCCATGAGGACACTTTAAAGTCCTCTTTTAAAAGGGAGCTGCTTGCTGAAGGATGTCTCTGTTATAGGTTGCAGCTTGCGTGAAAGGGAGTTGAGGTTTCTGCAGCCGAGGATCTGTATTTCAAAAAGAAACAACCCAACAATTAAATATATTTGCTGTACTTTTGGCACAAACTTATGTTGTTGCATAAGAGAGTCAGAATTACATTTATCCCAACAGCGTTTTGGAGTATAGCTTTCTGTAGAAAACTTTATTCGTATTCCTCCCAGGAGTAAAAATAGAAAATACATCAGGCTTTGTATTACACAGATTCCATTTTTTTCCAGCCTGCTTGGAAGCACTGTATTATTCATGCACAGGCTGTCCATCCAGAGCAGTGCTGAACCCTTTTCTCTTTGCATGTGGGAAGGCAGCAGAGTTGTCCCTGTGAGCAAACCTGACTTCTAAGCATGGTTGTGGGCAGTGCTACGTCGGTGACTCCACATTTGACAGCTCTCAGATTATGATTCACAAACATGTGCTTTCTTTACTGTGCTTTGTATTGGAAAGCTAACAAAGGTAGAAATTCACCAAATGTCTCATTTCTTAACTTTTCTGAGTAATCGATGAGTTTGATAGTGTAAATCAAGAGGAGTGGTTCAGCTTGGGTGGGAAAAGCACACCTATGAAATGCCTTCAGCTCCCCAGGAACAGAAGAGGACATCTGAATGAATGTAGGTGGGTAGAGCTGAGTGAGGTGTTTCATGCCTCTTATAAAAGCCAATAACGGGTTTTGTTTGAATGAATGATCCCCAAATCATAGAATCACTAAGATTAGAAAAGATCTCAAAGATCATCTTGTCCAGCTGCCCTCCTACCACCAGTGTTACCCACTACACCGTGTCCCTAAGTATGGCATCTCCATGTTCCTTGAACACCTCCAGTGACGGTGAGTCCACCACCACTCTGGGCAACCTATCACAGTGCTTGACCATTCTTTTGGAGTACAGGTTTTTCCCACTATCCAACCTGAACATCCCCATGCACTTCAAAGCAGAAAATGGTCAAGCCTGGCTATGAGCTTGACCACCCCGTTCAGCCGTGGGTTGGAACTTTGGTGAGTCACTCAACCTGTCCCCAGTACCCAGAACTTTGCTGCCTCTCACTAACATCTTAGAAATGCCTGGGCAGGGAAGCTTGTTAAGACCTTCCCAGAAATGCACTAAGGATTTAATCTATTTCCAGTCACCAGAAAGTCTTACTAAGCCCATCTTATGGAGAGGGAGACCACCTGAATTACCACTGCTATATTGCACTGGAGCTGGAGATAACTCATAGAATCACTGAGGTTAGAAAAGACCCATAAGACAATCCAGTCCAGCCATCAACCCATTCCCAATATGCCTGCTCACAGAATCACAAAATCATTAAGGTTAGAAGAGACCTCCAAGGTGACAAAGTCCAACCTCAGCCTGTCCCCACCATGCCCAGTAAACCACATCCCTCAGTGCCACATCTCCACATTTCTTGAACACCTCCAGGGATGGTGACTCCGCCACCTCCCTGGGCAAATGAAGCAAGATGGTACTGTGTCTCAGTACTCAAACACAACCAGTAGGCAAGGTTTCCTCTCAAACTATAGTACCCAGGGTACAGCCTAAAACAACGTATTTTTTGTAGTCAAAGAGAAGAAAATCCTTGACTATAGTTTTTTAATGAAGGCTACTTTTTTTTTTCTTCTTTTTTTGCCATTAATGGGCAACTTAAAACCATTTCAGGGTTGTTGGGTTGTTTCTTTTTCCTCAGTGACAGTGAAGTCCCACAAATCTAGTGAGATGCTGGCAGTAAAGCTGCTTAGATAGTATATAAAATGCCACTGATGGGATTATTTTGCTGCAGTTCATTGCAGCTATTATGCTCAGCAGCATGATTCCTCATTGTAAGTTCATAAAGGAGCTAATGACAGGAAGTGAAGTTTTGCAGTGTTGAACGAAAGTGGAATGCAAATGCCTAAAAAGAGCAGCTAATGATGGGAACAGTGTACTGAGGACCGTGGTAAGCATGCTGCCTTTCAAGAAAACACTCTTGGTTTCATCCAGGGGCTACTGTAATTAGATGGAGGAGCTGTCACCTGATTTTCTCCATCCTAATGGCACACAAAAAGTCAAGAAAGAAGAGGGCTTCTCCTGCCTGCAAAAGCAACGGAGATGCTTTGGTATTTTGCCAGACAAAGTGCTTTCATGAAGACGAGCGTTATAAAGCTAAATCTCAGTGCAATAGATGGAGCATGAGATGGAGTGAGTGGCAACGCACCTTGAAAGAGCTTTTTCAGTTCCTGTGTGGTGAGCACATTTGTCTTGGTGGTCATTTTTCACCAACAGTTATCTGCGGAGGCAAAATCATGCACTGACTAATATTCAGAATCATTTATCCGTCGTGATAAGCCACCACACTTTGCAGGAGGTGTATTTTGATGTATTATGAAAAAGACTGATGCGGGGACTAGAAGAGCTGATTTACAAGGAGAGGTGAAAAACACCACGAGTTGAGTTATTTGTTATATACCACAAGGAGGTTCTGAAATCACCTGCATGTGTGGGAAGGGCATAAATGCTGGGGAAAAAGGGTGTGGGAATTGATTGGGTTGAGGTTTGAGAATGAAACGAAATTTGGAGATTGTGGGTGAAGGGAGAATGGTAGACAAACATTCCCTGAGACAGAGGGGTCAGGATCTGCATAATATGACGTGTTTCATTCACTTCTATGAGATTTGTTAACCTTCACAAGATGAGTTTCCTGAGATCCTGCCCTGGAGGTGTTTTGAACTGGGTGGTTTGACCACTTCCATGGTGGAACCAGTGCCTCCCACTTGTTGACCTGTGCTGTCTGTTTGAGGGTGGTTTTGCTTTGCATTTCAGGGCTGCTTTCGGCAAAGAGTCAGAAGTTCTTATTGGCAACCTGGGAGATAAACTCATCCCCCAACAGGAGATCCTGCGGGACGTCAGCGACCTCAAGGCCTTGGCCAACATGCATGAGAGCCTGGAGTGGTTAGCAGGTCGTACCAAGGCAGCCTTCTCCAACCTCTCAGCCTCCCAGAGTAAGTACAGAAGCACTGAATCACAGAATGGAGTGGGTTGGAAGGGACATTAAAGCCCATCCCTTTCCAGCCTCCTGTCATAGTCAGGGACACTTCCCATACTCCATGCTGCCCAGGGTTCTATCCATGGAATGGAACTCTGATCATCTTAATGGCCTACCCTGGACCTGCTCAGTGTTTTTCTTGTGCTGGAGACCCCAGGCTTGGACACAGTACTCAGGTATGACCTCACAGGGGCAGAGCAGAGGGGGACAACCACTTCCCTGCCCTGCTGCCACTCCTCTGTTGATGCAGCCCGGGATGCACTTGGCCTTCTGGGCTGCAAGCACACTCACAGCTCCTTTGTCATAGGGCTGGAAACCAGCATAATTATGTGATTTTTTTAGCAGGAGGGAGCATCTTGACTTCTTTATTTCAGAGGTGGCTTATGTCAGAGGAAAGCAGAAAGCAAAGCAGCTCCATCTCTTTCTTCTTGGTGAACACTGTGGTGTGACATCTCTCAGCCTGTGGTGCCAGGCTGCCAGGAGCATCACTTCTAGCAGAAGCTCTGATGGGTCTTTCAAGGCTTGAGTTTTTCAGCAATCCCTGCTAATGACACTCCATAGTGCTGAGACAGGTTTCAATTTCTTTCAAGCGTTGCTAGATCACTGAATATTTAAAAATATACGTATTATAAATGCAGTGGAGAAACTGAGCAGCTCTTAACGAGGAGTACCCTAATGTGCATGTCACTGGGGCACTGCTGCTCAGTCTGCAAAGGCAAAAGCAGTCCCTGATGAACCAGGGGGCAAGGAGGGCAGAGCCAGGGGAGCCTGGAGATGTCACTTTTGCTCCTGGCTGTCAGGGATTGCTGGTGCTACCTTTGTGAGATCATTTTACTTCTCTTTGCTTCAACTTTCATTTCTTTCCCTCTGAGAATAGGGATTTTTTTCTGTCTGGGAAGTGTCAGAGACGTGATCGGTGTTGCTTCTTCTCTTATCACCATCATTGGCTTTTGGTGCGTAGGGTCAGCAGAGGAGGGTTGTGGCTGTGTCCAGAAGTGGAGCTCAGCATAAACAGAGCACAGCTCTGCTGATCTGACAAAAGCATATTAAGCTGCTATAATCACACACACACACACACACACACACACACAAAGCTGTTTAAGAATAATATTACATATGCAATATGACAGAGCTGCTGTTCGCACATCGCCGAGTGCCTCAGTGTAGTGAATGTCAATAGATGGTGTTCAAAATGCAGCATCATACCAAAGGTGACGTCTTTGACCTAAGAGCTGCCATTGTCACATTTCATAGCAGTAGCAAGGCAGCCCATGGAATGCAGCTAAGTGTGATTATTACTCTTCCCCCTTGTTAAAATCAGTAGCTCATCAGCCCTCCAGCAGTGCACTCTCCCAGCCATCCTCTGGTTGCTTAAAACAGACTTTTAGATAAGAGGAAGACTTTATCAATACCGTACACTTTTATCAATTTCATAATGTTCTGCTTATATGTTAAGCAACAGATCTGCTTATATCTCTTATATATTGCAAGGATTCACCTTTAGCTGAGCTGATACAGAACTGAGCTCTTCTTAGGACCAAGAGTTTGCATCTCAGCTGCATATCAAGACATTCCCAATAGTTGTCCTCTATTAGAAGTTCTCCCCAGGGAGGAGGTCATGCATTTTTTATAGCATTTCACATTTCCCTAGATCCCTATAATATAATACAGTGAATTTTACAAATACAGAATCATTAAGGTTGGAAAATGCTGCTAAGATCATCTAGTCCAACCATCAGCCCATGACCACCATGCCCACTAAAGCATTCCATTGAACATTGTCTGTGTGCAGCTTAGCTGTGGAAAGAAACATCTTTGTCATTCTAACACTGTGTCAAAAATATAATTATTGAAGAGAATCAGTAATAATTGATAGTCTGGTCTATACATACACATTTTTGTAGCTATCGATTTAATCGTAAGTGTACAGGTTATGTTAGTCAGTTAGGTTAATAGTATCTTCATAGGTCCATATGTCAGAAATGCTGACTTTTGCCCATCTTAAACTTTTGTCTAACAAAACACAGCTTGGAAAGTCCAAAGCAGCTTTCTACCAGTCCAACATCAACTGTACTTGGAAGAGACCCCATAATCATTCTTAACACAGTATGAAATCATCATGTTTTGCAAAGTTCTTCACCTGCATCCACCAGCCACGCTGGTCATCTCTTCAGAATGATCCAGAGAAGGTCAAAGCACTACATGACAAATTCCACATGGCTTCTTAGGGCACCAGGACACAAGGGGAGGTGGTGAGGATACCTGGCATTCCTGAAGTTTGTATGAAGTCTGTTGTACAAATACAGGCTCTAGAAGAGCAGAATACTGGGGGATGCCTCCCGAGGACTATGGGCATTGAAAAATCACTTCTGGGGAAGTGTTGGGAGAAACCTGACAGTGCTGGATAGGAAAAGATGGTATTATATCTCAGTTAAAATAGTTGCCCCTTGACAGCACTGTTTTTCTGTGACAGTATTAGGATTTATTTGACTCTCTAAGAGAGCATCGTCTGATTGAGTGACAGTCCTTCCTATAGCTTATAACTTGGCTTAAAGCAGGACCTCTGGACTCTTTACTCCAGCTGTCCCTGGTCCAGAAGGATAATTAAGATTCTACAATAAGCTGACAGTTAACAAAATAGAATGGGTAGTTTTACTGTTTCTATAAGCCATACTGTGTGTTTTGGATACCTGAGTGAAATGAAGAACTGCTGTGCACTCACAGTATGTATTTAAAAGATTATAAGAAAGAAAGAAAGAAAGAAAGAAAGAAAGAAAGAAAGAAAGAAAGAAAAGAAGGACAGTCACAAATGCTATTAAAATTCAGTAGCCAAGTTTCCCAAAAATTTATAACCAGAGGAGTTCTTGGGGCTGAGGAGTTGAGGCTGTTAGAAATAAAACCATCATTCGTAATTTCAGTTCTGGTAGAAACTCAAATTAAAAAAAAAATAAAAAAATCAATGTTTCCAAACATAAAAGGGCATGAGAATGACTTTCAAGCTTCCAAGAGGATGTTGCACACAGCAGTGAATAAAAATAAAAGAACAAAGTGTAATATTTTACTTAGCAGCATCCTCCTGACAATAAAAATTCATCTTCCTTTGTAATAACTTCATACCAACAGGCTGGAATGTCTGTACACAAATGCCAGGAGTATCTGAAACAAGAGGAAGAAGGAGCAGGGTTAGGAAATGATAGAGGCTATTGACCTCATGGTTATAAATGAAACCTGGTGGAGTATTTCTCATAAATGGAACATAGATTGCAGTCTGTATGGGAGAAGTAAAAAGTGATGCCATGGGGCAGAGGTGGTGGGATAAGTCAGACGTATTTACAAACCCAGCAAGCTGCAGTGATATGCAGAGGGTTGTGATTCTTTTGGGGAAGCACACAAAGAATAAAGAACAGAGTTAAAATGAGATGAGATTTTTCTTTCCATCCCACCTGGTCTGGAGGAGAAGGGCAACACAAGTGTGGGACTGAGCTGGGAGGAGGAAAAAGGAGAACTGCCTATTGTTTCAAAGGTTCATGCAGTGTTAATAACATAACACTCATCTGTCACACGAGTTACTCTCTTCTGTGCTGTTTTGATCATCCGAATTCCTGAGCATCTGATTGCTGCAAGATGCGGTGAATAAACAAGAATGAGAAGGAAGAGTGGGAGGAAGGGAAATAACCTAACCAAAAGTAAAGCTAAATAAAGACGGTTTCTGCCACGCACTGAAGCCCACCCAATTCAAGCTCAGCTTGCCAGAAGTGGAGCCAGCTTTATCATTTTGGCATCAGTAACTTTGATTTTAAGACATGCCCAGATGAAACCCAAGTATTGCAGTGCAATGCAACTGGAATCTATGGCTCATTATAGCTGAGTGGACGGGCCATTAGTTGCCCAGCTCTGTTTTTTGGTAGCTGACTTTGGACAGATGGCAGTTGTTACAATCCTTGGAGCAACTCTTCCTTCTCTTTTATTTTTCTCCTTGGGCAAGATGTTGTGTTGAAGTGTTCATGCTTGAACAAGAGCAGTAATGATGCTGGTAGCAGTGGTGGGGTTTTATCTTACATGCTCACCATATGTTGGGCCAATAGAATAGTTGGGCCTCATGGCGATTCAATAGAAGCCTTGCTGAAAAAGCACGGGGAACAAATTTGATTTGAATACTGAGCTGACCTCAGCTCAACGTTCAAAAGCACCAGTAAATTACAAGCACAATTGCTGTTGAATAACAGTGAAAGTGACACTCCCTGTCATGTTGAAACGACTCAGTGTGCAACTTAACTGTAGTCATGGTTTGATCTTGGTATTTTCTCTGGTGTCTGTGCCTCACTTTATAGTGTAACTTAATTTCCCAACATTTGGAGAGTTCCTCTTGCTTCTCACTGGTAGGAAAGCGTCAGAAAGAGAGCACAGGTTCATGTCTTGGGTCTCCGCAGGCACCCTTCTGTCCCAGTGATTTGAGATGAAATCCCACTCAGCATCACCAAAGGCCTTAGTGAATGGCTGGGTCCAGAATTTTGGCGTCATTGCCAGAAAAATAACCACCAACAAGTGGTGGTAGTGGCCCCATTTTCCTTCCTCACAAAAAGTTGGTAGCTTTCCCAGAAAAGCTTCCTTGGCTGTAAACGGGCCATTTGTGGCCATAGCTGTCAGTGTTCAGAAACCACAAGGCAGAGCTGATCGGGTATTGGAATTGTTTTGGGGAATCCTGAACAAGAAAATGTACCTTGGTGGCTTTTCAGTTTGGCTGTCAAAAAGCCCCTTTCTATAGATAAAAATTCAATAGCATTTCCCCGTGGTTGTGCCACAATTATCACTCATTTAAAAGCAGTCTCACTAATAGAGTGTTTTATCATGCTGGGCAGTCTCTGCATTCTTCATTATTTAGTGTTTGCTAAGCTGATGGATCTTCCATAGCTCTTCGCTTATCTACAGTGCTACAGAATTGGATTTTGTATTTTCTGAACCAGTCAGATATGACAAAGTAATTTTCTTTTTCTCTTGTCTTTTGAGGGAATACAGACTTCCTTTTTAACAATAACCATTTAAGGATTAAAGTTGCTGGAAGTGGATAAATTAATTGGGGAAGTTGTGTACATTTTGAATGAGTTATATATGAAAATGGAAGCACAGTTTCCTCCCCACTTCCTCTCCTGCTTCTTAGCCTTGCCATGGGCAGATACAAAACATACTAATCCTCTTGTCAGAGGTTCAACTTTCTGAAGCCCTCTGGATATTTTACAAAGAATTAATTATTGTGCATGATGAAGAAAACAGGACCACATTTCCATCTTTAAGATGGTTCCATGCGGTGTGTAGGTAGGAAGATGAAAGATTAGCCATTAGCTGAGTGAGTTGCAGCTGTCGTTTTGACTTTTTCACTGAGCTCTCATAAAACAAGATTGCTTTTCACTTCTCAGTGGCTTGTTGGAAGTTGTTGCCCTTATATAAACTATTGGCATCTGCTTATCGAGAAGTTGCATCAAAGAGTTGTCAACTCAAAGGTTGTTCATTATATCATGTTCAGTTTCTGGGTATGTTTTCTGTTTCTGATCCTTAATGAGGAATATTTTTAATACAATTTTAGTACCTTAACAGTTTTGTCAGGACTCTAGAAGTAGTCCCAAAAAAGACATCTCTCCTCTCACATCCTGGTCCGCAAATGGAAAGTCTCTTTAGTAACAGATTGTGGAACTCCATGTTCAGAGTAGGGAGGTCCATCAAAGAGGACCACAGGAAGAAAAGTTCGATGAGGAGAACGCTGAAATCAAGGTAGGAGAAAAAAAAAAAACTGAGTGCTTTTATTGTATGGTTCTTGTTGCTTTTTGTGGCATCCAGGGTCCTGGAATTGTACTTTTAAGTGAGAATCTTGCTATACTTGAGAGTCACACACGTACATGTACACTTACCCCTTTTCTTAGCGGAAAGCAACAGTATGAGGGACTCAACACATACTGTTTTAAAAACAAATCAAAGCCAATGATTATTTTGTTGTCAGAGCTCTTGATATTCAATGTTTTGACCTTCCCATCCAAGAGGGAAGAGCCCAGTGTTAGGCAAAAAGTTTGGTACTTTTGAAGTACCTAACAAGGCCTTCAGCCTCATCACTTCTTTATCCCCAACTCTTTAAAAGCCAGTTGTTTCCTTCCATTCAGGGCTGCTTTCACCCCAAAATCACAGGGCAATATAGAGAAGACACCATTGCCATTTGTTCTGTGGATGGGCAGCACTTCACCCTCCAGACATGTAGCAGTTCTGGTGATCTACCACTTCATCCAAAAGCAGGAAGGGGGGAAAAAGAATGGCTTGTAGAACAGCTTTTTTCCAAGTACTGCAGGTTTCTGTCATTGGCTTGCTCTTAGCAATGCTAATACCAAGCATTTGCATCACATTTTCCAGACGTAGATCCTGAAATACTTTGAAACGTGAAAGTGAAGGCCATTATAGGATCAAGACTATCCTGGACCACTTTGCACCTGTGGGTCAGCCTCCCCATTGCCTGGCTCTGTGGGTCTCCTCATAGTGAAATAGGCTTTGATGGCTAATAGAAAGCGTCCCGCAACACTTGAGAAAGTGATGCCTTTGGAAATGGATAGCAGGGCGCTTTTATACCACTCTGCCAGAGTAAAAGAGCTGTAATTTATAGTCACTTTAAGGCCTCTTTCTACTGACAGAGTGGTGTAAAGGGGTCTCAGCACAAATGAAAATCAGGGCCGATGTGGTGGTAAAATTGATGTCTTTCATTTTGCAGTCAGACCACACTGCAGTGGTGAACCCGGGCAGGTCTTTGTGTTTAACCCTGGTGTTTCTAATGAACTGAATTCAGCTCTTAAATGTGGCTGTATTTCTCTCCATTTGGAGCTTATTTTTTTTCTGTCACCGGGCTTGTAACTCATCTTGCCGTATTGATTGCTCACGGGGAACTTTTTTGTAGAGATCTATTAATAGAGAGGCTTATTTAAAAGCCAGATTAAAGATGATCAGCACATACCTGACCCCACGCAGGAGAAGTGAATGCTGCCGCATTATTATTTCAAAGAAACTGCATTTCTAAAACAGAAAAAGCCACAGATTTCTTCCAAATGTAAAACATCTGCCATTAACTTAAAAAGATAAATCATGCGTGCTTGCATCATTTGATGAATTGTAGTTGCTGCAATGTAACTTAGTCTAAATGACAGCTTTCCCATTTCACTTCTTAAGCAGTCTCATTTTCCAATTCCATTTTTTCCTGTTCCACTACCTGGACAGTCAGTGCAGCTCTGAAAATGCTGAACAGGGGATCAGTTCCCTTTCTCAGTTGCTCTGGACCTCCATAAAACAACTGTTGGAAGATTTTTTTTCCATCTCAGCTGTGCTGAAGGTGGAGAAGGAGATGATGGATGAAGGGAGATGTCAGCATCCTGGTGGGATCTCTCCCCATCTCTGCCATCCAGCCTGTTTGATCAAGTTAAGTTATTTTGTACGTATGGGGTATTTTACACACTGATTCACTCTGTCCATACCATGAGCTGATCTCAAGTTCCATGAATATGGCTAATCCTGAAGATGTCAAGTCCTTCTTCAGGGCTGAGCGTGTTAGCATTGCTGGGGACAGCTGGTTCAGACTGGTGTTGGTTGGATATATTTGTTTAGAGGATAGTCTGAGGAAGCTGATAGGAATAGATGTTTTTGGCCATAACATCTACATATCTAGTCAGTCCTAGAGCTCATCCTAGTCCTTTTCTGACGTCTCTTGAATGCTGCAGTGATGACCAGCGCCATTTTCCTGCTACTGCAAATTCCGTCGTTGACTGTAACATGTCTGGGGCTGGTATTTAATTAAGAGACAAGTCTTGAGTCATGGGTTTCCCTAGCTGGGACTCACCATGAGAAGAACATGAGTGCTTTACCATCCTCAAGCACAGCAGAATGAAGATCTGTTAAGTCCAAACCAAACCATAACTGATCACCAAATTAATCACCCATTGTAGCTATAGTAGAAACCACGAATGTACTTAAACTTATGGAAAGGTGTTTCAAACAGGCTGGAAACTCTTAGATAGTATTTAGAGCTTAGGTTCAGCATCCACAGTTACTCTCTTCTGAATGGTAAAAGGCGGTTAGAGGGAACAGTGTCAGAGTGCAGAGGCCTTTCAGAAGATGTCCAGAGAGGAAATATTGTCTGGCAATATTCTGACATTTTACGTATGTGAACCTTGTATCGATGACTCCAAGCGCCATCAGCAATGCTCAGAAATGTGTTTTCTCTTAGAGAGCCTTGGGCTTCAATTGATTGAATTAGCATATCAAAATGGGATTTTTTACCTCTCCAAGTGCCAATTCAGCAGAATTGTCTTGGATCCAAAAGCAGAATTGTGTTTGCTGTTGTCTCAATGACTCCAAGAGCCATCAGCAGTGCTAAGAGATGTGTTTTCACTTAGAGCCTCAAGCTTCAATGGATTGACTTAACAAATCAAAGTGGGATTTATTTTTTCTCCCTCTGAGTGTCAATTCAGCAGAATTGTCTTGGATCCAAAAGCAAAGTTGTGCCTCCTAACACCACCTGAAGCTGAACAAGAGCTGAGCAGAGCAGTTCAGGTAGGAGACAAGAGTCCAGCAGGTACTGTCTTAGTGGAACTGGCTCCTGGAGGAACAAAACCAATGAAAGTTTGTTTGGGACAGCAAAGTGGTAAGTTTAATGCTCCAAACCAGTAGGGAACTGGTGGCCTCATGAAGACGGAATGGCTGTTTTTGTAAGGCCTGAGCACTAAGAAATGATTTTGGTTTGATTTATAATTTTGACTATAAATTTTCATAGTTCAGATATGGGTCTGCGTGGCTGGATACCAGGGAATAAAATGACATAGTCATCCGCCAACTAAGAGTTCTAGTTTTCTTGTCAAAATCATCTCCCAGCGCCTTTCACTGCCCTTTTTCCTTTGAATGTCTGCAGAGAAGCTATCTATTTGGATTAGTGGTTACTCCTTTCTCCAGCCTCCATGCTTTACATCAAATATTTAATGGTTAGAAAATGAGACGTTGTTTTTCTGACCTCGATGCTCAACATTCACTGTTCTTTATCTCAGACAATAAGCACACCATCAGGATGCAGTTCTAGTATTGATCTGGTGCCTTGGGGTCAGCACTTAGCTTACCCTCATGATTACACTAATTACTCTTCTTCCAGCATTCTTTCCTCCCACCCACCAGCCTTAAACGCAGGGGATTGTCATGTAAATAAGTGACCCAATTAGCAGTGCTTTCAAACCATTTTAAAATGAGGATCCCTCATGAGTAATACCAGGAAATCAAGGTCTTTGTGGAAATAACTCCGAAGAGCCTGCTGTCCACACCAGTTGGTTGATGCATTAGGATGTATTTATCTCTTCTGAAGCAAATGACTCATTGGTGTCAAAGATTAATAGCAGTAAATCCACCTGTTCCTCCTTGATGTGTTAAGAGGTGACAGCTTCCTATAGGGCTGGGGCAAAATCATTTCCAAAGTTAGGTGGCTGAACTGGAAAATGTAGTCAACCATTGACATCACCAGTGAGTCGCTTTGTACAGTGGCTACAATGGGCATGTAATAGGATTGCTCTGATCTAACTTCTGGCTATATTCATTCAGGTCTTGCAGAATATAACCCTTAAATAACCAGGAATGGTGGAGAAGTCAGACGGTAATGGTCGGGCCGGATGGGGCTCTGAGCACCTGATCAAGCTGTAGGTGTTCCTGTTCAGTAATAAATTGTTTTGCAAAGCAAGGGTAGAAGCAAAAAATAGAACAATAAAATGGGGAAAGGACACTCAAAGGCCATTTAGTCAACTCCTTTGCAGGAAACAGGGACACCTACAGCTCAGTCAGGTTGCTCAGTGCCTGCTCCAGGCTAACTTTGAACATCTCCATGGATGAGGCATCCACCACCTCTCTAGGCAACCTGTGCCAGTGCCATCTTGATCCCTCTGTTCTTATTTCGGGGCTTAGTTATGTTTTGTTTCAAATGTCCTAACAGAAATCACTGATTTTTCTTTTCTAGTTCTGATACAACCTTATGTGCAGGTTGATAACTCTTCGTTGGTTGTTTTTTTTTATTACTAACCCAAGTGACCATCACCCATCTGTCTTATTCTTTCAGCTGTCACAGAAATCAAACATTTTGGTTCATTAAAGGTATATCCTAATAATGGTTTGGCGAGAATCACACGTTAAGTCAGTGCATAAGTGCCTGAAGTTCCCCTCTGCTTCACTTCACATGTTCCTGCAGATGTTTCTGCAATTTTCACAATGCTTGGCTTTTCTGCCCCATGCTCACCACTGAGATGATAACTGAGCCGACATGCTCAGAGTCAGATAATGTTGAAATGTTAATTTGGTAGTGTGTACATTATATGTATTCTGAGTGCTGCTCTGAGGACCCGTTGCCTTTTGCTAAGCAGCTGATCTTGAGATTTTCTGTTTTCCTTCCACTCATTTTTTGCTCATTCATTCACAGATTTGGACAGTTTTTAAAAGATCTCCCCTTTGAAGCCAGTGGCAGTGCTCTTGTTGACTTTAATTAGGAAAGAAATTCATTTTCGGGTAAATTTTTGGCTCCATTATGGCTTGACAGAAGTTTCTAAATCAAGTTGCTTCTTTGATAATAGAATTCGGCCTCAAAAGAGGGAGAGGAAGGGGAAAGTTACATTATAAGGTACTGAAAACAGGGAAATTTCACGGAGTTTTTGTATCTGAATAGCACTGAAACAGCAATCCCTGACCTGTTGAAAAAGATTTCTACATATTCAGAGTCTTCAGATTAGATAGCTCTCTTGCTTTAATCTGCATTTGCAAAATTGTGCTTCCTTCAGGGGGAAAAACAAAACAAAACAAAATAAAGCAAACAAACAAGCAAACAAAAAACCAAATAAAAAACCCTTTTTAGGTATTTTAGATGAAAAATCTTTTTCTCCCTTCCCTTCCCTTCCCTTCCCTTCCCTTCCCTTCCCTTCCCTTC